>JAXIVH010000027.1:620310-626401 GCA_036785325.1 Urophycis tenuis
GGCGCCGAAACACCTTTTCCCAGACTAGAGGGCACAAAACGTGGACAACGTGTCGGCGCGCGCCGCGCGCGCGTTGAGGAGCTCAGGGCGGAACACTAAGGAAGGTTCTGGAGCCGGGCCGCGAGGGCGGGCCGACTCCCGCTCCGCTCCCCGTGACGGTGGTGCCTTGCTAATCCAAACAAACACAAACCCTTCCCAGTAGCACCGGCCGTGAACCTGAGCGAAAAAAAAAAACCCGCTAATCCGCGTAATCCATTAGCGGGCCTGCGGGCCGGCAGGCCTCATGACCGGCGTCCCCCTCGCGCCGACTCCCACCGTTACGTAACGGACGAACGTAGCGCGTCGGACGCGGCCCCCGCGTGAGTCGCGTGACGCGCGGGAGCCAAATCACTCGCGGTCAAAACGGCGTGAAGCGCTCGTCCACACCACGTTCACCGCGTCTGCCCCCCCCCCGCTCAAGCGCCGTCACGCTTCGCTCCATTGGACCCTAAACTATGGCCCCCCCGCCGCCCCCGCGCATTGACCCCGCCCCTCACCTTTGACCCCCCACATAAAACTTTATTGGCCGAGGCTAATCGTAACAGCGCGTAGGAGTGTTTCTTGTGTTCGGAGTTCCGGGCGCAGGCACGTTGAACGGGGATCGGTTACCCGTTTGTGCATAACTTCTCCAACACCGGAATAAATCGCGCATTCACGTTGATTCGTTAACGTGGAGCACAACATCGCCAGGGTCCCTGCGGCCACCTAAAGTACACAGATTGTGTTGTTGTAAGTACATGCAGCGTTACAGACTGTGCTGTTAAACCATTAGAATCAAGATCATCAAGATGCACGCGATTTGGTCCCGGCAGAGGAACAGGACAGATAATACCCACAAATGCACAATATTATGACACGCTATGTTGAGACGGGGAGGAAGGGACAGGGGACAGAAGGTTGTTATGTCGCTTGTTCATAAGGGCTGTTTTCAGCGGTCATGTTCTGACAACAACTCCCACTGATTAAATGCGCTAAAGTTCCACACACATACACACAGAAGCGTGGGTGCACACTCACACACACACACACACACACACACACACACACACACACACACACACACACACACACACACACACACACACACACAGACAAACCCAGGTGCACTCTCACCCACACACGTCAATTCGCAAACACATACATTTCAATTAAATTTCGATTAAATTTTACTTAGAGGGCGCCAAAACATTACACATGCCTCATGTCTCAGTCCAGTGTAGGAGATAAATTGTCCATAGGGATTAGAAATTGTCATAGGGCAAGGGCAAGTAGAGCCAAGTTGTGGGTCGCTAGGCTGTGCGGGCGAGGAAGTCCGGGCAAGGGGACAGCAACAAGAGATGGAAGGGTAGTTGTAGGGATGGGATTTCAGGTGCGATGAGAGTCAGTGGGACATCAAATACAAGGATGGCTGATGACTGGTAAAGGTTTACCTCGCAAGTGAGGTAAGAGGGGAAGAAAGAGAAGTGGATTAGCATTACTATAAGTCATGATGGTTAGTATTAATAAGTACACTACACAAACACAAGACAAGACCTGTTTAGTTGAGAAGCTCGCTCACCGCGGCAAGGTACAGATCTTTAAGCGAGAAGATGAGACAAGACGAGAGACAATATTATTAGCTTTTTTCTTTTACATTTAGGTACATTTAGGTAAACATGGAGCTGACAAAGACAAACTGTCTTTTTTAAACAAGCGCATATCCCAAATATTTACTTCAAATATTTACTTCATGGACATGCACACAAAAACATTAATAACGAGTTTCATACATGTAGGTGAAACGTGGTGTCGGGGCTGTTGTTTTTAAAGCCTGTAGGGGGCGCTACTACCCCGACAAGCACGATTTTTGGTATGTGAGCTTTGGGCAGCACTCTACATGTGTCCAGTGAATTTCATATTCATAACTATTACGGTGTTTGCACAGTAATTTACGCTGCTTTTAGAGCGCCATCCACTGGCAGAATTTTTTCCCCGTTTTGACCCACGCCTCAGGGCGCCATGAGCTAGCAGCATATCAAGTTTCATTTAAATATCCATTGCCAATGTTGAGATATAAACTTCTTGATTTTAATGAGCGCCACCTGGTGGAAATGACCACAAATTTTGTGAGATGCATAAGGGAGGTACACAGAAGTAGGGCTCCAAGTGTAATGTCGAACGGACATAGCAATGTGGAGAAATGGTCCACTTACTTTTTTTACGTAAAATGTAGACATCTAAAAAAATATATAAAGCACTATAACACGCTTATCTTCGGGAATTTCAATAAACTTCCAATTAGTTTTTTTTCATGATACAGAATGTAGATGCTACATGTGGAGTTTCGTGCAAATCGGTGAAAGCCACATGGAATAGATGTCTAGGACGCACTTTTTTGAGTTTTTGCGTTGTAGCCAAAAAAAAGTCATGGCGGAAATGGGCGTGGCCTACATCAGGAGGTGCAGCATGTTTGCCCGCATGTGTGGATATAAACATTTTGAGTGTGCGACAAAGTATGCAGGAGTTATTAGCATTTTGGTGTTTTTTTTTAAATAGCGCCACCTATAGGTGAGACATTAACGTGTCGCATAGAATAAATAATTTTTCACCAGATCTGATAACTTTGCCAAAAAAAAATGAGTTTGCGTATATGTTCAGGGGGTTAAAATCAACGTCAAAGATCCCCAAATAACAAAAACAATAGGGACCTTCACAGGCTCGGTCCCTAATTAAGAACACAAACTTACACTTAAGATACTTTTTCACAATAGCTTTGTAAAGGCCAAAGCACAATAAACAACTACAAGATTATCATAGTCACCAACCAACAAATGCTCAAACAACTCCTCTTAGTAACATTTTTGTGTGTGTGTTTTTGGCAAAGTTTTGTTAAACACGAAGCAGACAAATACATAGAAATATCACAAAGACATGAAGTTGACAAAAACATACGAACTCCACGGGGACATGCACACAAAACATTAGTTATTGAGAGCACATAGAAACATACAGTAGATTTCTACCAAACCACACAAACACTATAGAGGATCACATTACATTCACAATAACTAATTACAGAACAAAGTCTAATAAAACTACTAATACTTATAAAAATTACTGGGTGCTAGCTAGTAGCCTAGCCATGATACACAACTAAGCTGCGCGATTAAGTCGTTTTTTGAAGAGAAAAGCTGTGATTTCAACATGTTCAAGCATCCAGGATTATAACCACGTTAATAACGTTTTTATGAAACCAAACTGTTTGTAAATCCATCAAAATGTCACCGAGATAAGAGTATTAACGTTTGTGCAGATAGATCACTGACCTTACCTCAGTTTGCCTCAGGTTCCACAGATTCTGACAGACAGAGATTACCTGTAGTAAGATGGCCGACCTGTGCAGACGTTCTAGACCCCGTGGTAAGACATCAGTCTTCTGTATATATCTATGGCTGCTGCTGCCAGCTGGCGTAAAACTGCCAGAGCGGAATAAATCAATCATATGAATCCAACCAATTGAGGCTTATAGTTAAATTGACAGAGACGAAAACGAAGGGAATTATATCGATAATTTCAGTTCGTTTTAGTTCGTTTTCTAAACATGCAATACAGTTTCAGTTATTTACCGTTTTTTTCTTTTTCTTTTAGTTTTTTTTATTTCAGTTAATAATTTTTTTTTTCAATTTTAGTTTTCGTTATTTCGTTCGTTTTCGTTAACGATAATAACCTTGGCACACACACACACACACACACACACACACACACACACACACACATGAACACGCACACACATGCATACACACACACACACATGAACACGCACACACATGCATAGACACACACACACACACACACACACAGACCCACCCTCCCGCACACACACACACACACACACACGTGCGCGCGCCGTGTGTCTTGCGTGTGTATCACGTGTCGGGGCCCCTGGGCGATTGTCCCGTTCGGTGCAGCCAGACGAATATCCTGTCCCCCCGTGCCAGGTGCCGCGCCGGGCACTCACGCTGAGCCCAGAACACCTGCCCAGCGCCGTACCACGCACCGGCAGGGTCTTGTCCCCCACCCTACACGCCAGGGACCACCGGGCTCACGGTGGAGAGAGCACACTCTGCGTACTGCGTCTTACTGCAGCCTCCAAGGAGGCCGTCGGGATTTCTGTGACCAATGATGATAGGTCAACATGATGATGGGTCAACATTTGTTGTCCTCAGGGCTTCAGCCAAGGCTACTGTTTTATAACCCGGTGGGGTGATGACGGTCAGTGTAGTGCCAAGACGCAGAGCACTGCAGGCGTTGAGGGCGGGGGGGGGGGGCGTTCGAGAGAGAGCCAGGAAGATTTTATTTGGCCGGACGACAGGGAACATAGCTAAGTGTCATCTTGAGACGTTTGGGGTGAAGGAGGGTCCGGATCGTCATGCTCGACCCGCAAGACTTTCTGAGCGAGACTTCTTCTCTTGGTTGGACATGACAACGAAGAAAAAAGTGGCTTTGCTCTGTAGGGATGTTTTCCATAATCTGGCGTGACACTTATAATAACTAACGGTGTGTGTGTGTGTGTCAGTGGCAAAAGCAAGCAGTCTTAGAGGACGTACAGGGATGGGATGCTAAGTGTCCGCACATTGTTCTCACTTAGTACTGGACACATTTCTAAATTGCTGTCCACATTTGTCACTAAGACCCCAAATGGTAGGAGTCCAGGGTGAAAAATTAACTTGACCAAAGATATATATATATATATATATATATATAATATATATAGTAGTACTAGTATACTATACTATATATATATATACTATATATATATATATTATATATACTTTGTTTTTGTATTATATGATAGTAACAGGGTGTACATTTTATTTTTCACAAACCACCAGCAGTAGATTCTGAATTCTTTATTGTGATTTTTGAGTCTTAAATTCTAAATTGTATTGTGTATTGTGGATTGTTTGTGGATTTCCGGTTGCTGCACATTATTAATAGTTTATTAAGGGCTCAGTACCCCGGCTCTCCGCGCCAAAATCACAACCGTAACTAAGCTAAAATCAATCATCTTGACGTCGCCAGATATAGACTCTGCACTCAGCTCTGGGTTTTTTTTTTGTGAATGAGCACTCACAGCCTGCATGTGTGATGCTAACAACTTGTGATGCCCCTGTTGGGGGGCCTCTCTCAGGGGGGGGCCCCCCTCTCTCTACCAGACCCTGGCCTTCCCGTGACTGCTGACCAGAGCCAGCTGAACACACAAAACAAATAGTACACACACTTCCAAGAACCAGAGGGGCTCCTGTTCCTCTGCACACACACACACACACACACGCATACACACACACACGCACGGCACATGCACATGCACACACACACGAAACATGGACAGTCGATGCTGTTGCAGCGACTGCTTTCTTCAACTCATGTGGGCGGGCGGCCTTGAATTGTTGCGACAAATGCCTAATGCTCTCTAATTAGACGTTTATTCAGGTGCTGGGGATGTGTCCTGAATGCAATAATTAACACACAGTTGCCTAATTAGCTGTGCCTTCTCAGAGAGAGCGAGACAGGGAGACCGAATGGAGACCGAGAGGCAGAATGGAGCCAGAACGTCTTCCCCTTTACAGGTCCCAACCAGATTTTCCACATCATCATTATCGTCATTATCAAGACCTCTGTTGCCAGAGGGACGAGAGCTCTGTTGTATTTGCCGTGCAATTACATAACCCTGTTAAAAAAGAAGGACTTGCGGCTGTGTTTGCCCGAAGCAGACGAGGCAGTCAAAACTAATCTGTGTTTGCCCAGATTAGTTTGATTAGCTTCTTACTATTGTTAGGATTTATTTTGGGATGTCGCTGTTGATTCAGTTTAGTCGGTCCTCTCTAATCGCTCACTCTGCTTCTTACGTGTGTTAAGAGGAGCCCGCCGTTCTGAGAAGAGACGGGGAGTATTTATAGATGACGGCCGGTCCGCGGGCGTAACGTTCTGCTGGGTGTCAGACCGGCCACCGCCTCCACGGACAAGTGGGCTCGCCACGCTGGTGGCCTCTCACTGGCCACGTCTCTGACAC
>JAXIVH010000027.1:626601-644101 GCA_036785325.1 Urophycis tenuis
GGCATGTGGAGGATGAACACGCGTTCTTTCTAAAACCCTGGGCAAGTACACACCGTATTTATTCTGACACGTAATATTGACCAAACACATCGACCCGGCAGGAATTGCAGGCTTTTTCGCCGTGGAAGATGAATGTTGGGAGGCTGTACCCAGATGCTGTGGGTTTCCTCCCTCCCACCCCATTGCCGGTGCTTGTACTGCTCCTGTTGTCATTGGGTCTACCACTCTGGGGCTGGAGCAGAAGTGGCTGCCATTCGGCCACAATATAATGTAATGCCCTTTTATCTCCTCTCCACAAGAACATCAAGGATTCAGTCTGCTTTGTCAGAATGTACTTGCTGTCGAAATTACAGTCTTCCTCTCGAGCTCGCCCCTCCAGCTCAACCGCCACCCGCCCCTATTCTCTCTCTCTCTCTCTTGAGCTCACTCCCCCCCCCCCCCCCCTCTCTCTCTCTCTCTCTCTCTCGCTCACTCCCCCCCTCTCTCTCACCCAATGCTATTGCTCTCACCCTCCCCCCCCCTCCCGCTCTCACGCTGTTTCTCTCTTATTGCTCTTGCATACATATGCACGTGCACGCACACACACAGCATCACATGCACACACACACACACATCACACGCACACAGCATCACACACACACACACGCACACAGCATCACACACACAAACGCACGCATCACATGCGCGCGCATCACACGCACACACACATGCACAAACACACACACACACACTGAGCAAAATGCTCGGCGCTCCAGACGCCCCAGTGTTGTGCTTGAGCGATGCGCGGCAGCGGGAAACGCAGTTGCGCAAAAAAGCACACGCGCATCTGCTTGGCCGTGAGCCGCAGCTGCACGCCCACACGCCTCCCTACCTGCCTGCCGCATGCCCACAAAGAGCCTCTTCTCAATGGAAGCCTCCTCCGTTTCCTCCCCGCGGTCCCTACGTCGGCCGCGGTGATTCCGATTTCAGAGCTCTGTTCCCCGTGGCGCTGTTGTCCTGACACAGCAGCCCGGCGCTCGTCAGCCGACGCCTCCGCCACTGCCGTCGCCACCTTGCGCTTTTTGAATTACCTTGTAAAAAAAACAAAAAAAAAACGAACACAACGCGCGCGTAAACGCGTCCCCTCCCCCGGGCGCCGCCACCTCTCGTTGTTCGGACGCTTTTACGTTTGGTGAGACTCGATTAGTCTCGGGAGAGGGGCCACCGAATGCACACCCTAAACATTCACAAGAACAGTGTTTAAATAATTCATAGTTATTTCTTCCCCCCCCCCCCCCCCCCCCCCCCCCAGTGCACCCCGCCCTCCAGGCTCTCAAGAACAGGCTCCGGGGTTGGGGGGTGAGGGTGGTGAGGGGGGTGAGGGGGGGGTGAGGGTGGGGGGGGGCTGTCAGGGGGTCTGCGGTCTCTCGGCCGGCTCACGCACGCCTGGCCGCTGGGGGTCTTAAGGAACCGGGAACCGCAGTGTGGATTGGATTCGATGTGATTGTGAAGATGTGAACGAAACAACCGGGAAGATGTGTGGCCTGGAGCAGCAGTAATGAAGGGTAGTCCTTTACAAGAGTGGTCGTTTCCGTCCTCAATCGACAGGGCGTGCCGTCTCGTTGCCGTGATTCCAACAAAATACCCAAATATTACACCAATATAAAAGAAAGTAATATATTCCTTGTCATGCCCCCAAAAATGTGCTTGCTGTAATACCACACAGACAGCTCAGCTGCTGACCCCACTGCACAGCTGCACAGAGCGACACTAGGTGGAACCAAAATGTTTCAAAATAAAAGCCCTTGAACCCGGCAGCGTCTGGCAACAATAAGGATGTGCCCCGCAAGCCTCTAATCTCCTGGAGACAGAAGTGCGATACTCTCTGAGATGTGCCCCCGGGGTGGTCCTCTCAGGGTCCCTTGTGGGGGGGGGGGGGGGGGGGGGTCACCACTTTGATTTTTGCTCTCTGGGCAATTACTCCCATTGGCCAATCATTCCTTCATTTCGGTCATTACTTATCTCAGTTGATTATCCATGGGAACGGGCGCTGTCTCTTTTATGTTTTTCGGTGTGGCGAGGCGACCCTGACGTCGGTTCAGGTAGCCGTCGTGACCGAGCGCGCGCAGACGGCAATCGACCGCCGGGAAACGTCGCGTCTCCTGGTGTCGCACTGGGCCTCGCGTCCGCAGACATGCGGCCGGGTGAAGAAGTGTTCTGGGCGAGGAGAGCCGTGGCTGAGATACGAGGCGCTGGGGTCAGAAGCGAAGTGACGTGTCGTGGGGGGGGGGGGCGGTTGGTCTTGGTCTCGGTCTCGGTGGCTGAACCCCCCCCCCCGGCCGTCGGTGTTGTGATGACTTGTTTGGTTAAAGCTTCGTCAAAAAAAAAAAAAACACGCGCAGCCTGTAGACACACTGTGTTTCCCTCATCGCCAGTGTGTTCAGGGTTGTGGCTCAGGTTTAAACACACAAACCCACAACACAAATCTCTTGTTGTCTTTTTTACGGCCAAAAGGCCGAACTAGAGGCACGCACACACACACACACGCACACACACACACACACACACACATACACACACACACACACATATATACACACACACACGCACGCACGCACGCACGCACGCAACGCACGCACGCACGCACACACACACACACACACACACACACACACACACACACACACACACACACACACACACACACACACACGCACATCTGAGGAGAAAAACCATTGGAAAGGCATTGATGTCGCTTGGAGCTGTCATGGACATGGCGGTCACAGACCTGCTATTTGTTAATATTGGCTTCCCCCGCCTCGGGCGTTGTGGGGGACATTCCAAGTCCATTAGGGGTAATAATGACCTGCAGAGCTCCTGGGTCCCGGCGTTGGACCGCAGTGAACGGCTCTGGGAGACTCACAGAGGAATGGCTCTTTGAATGCGCCTCTTAGCTTTTCTGGCCTGTTACCTCTGGGAACCACCGCTGCCGTTGACCGAGCCCAGAGGCGCCGTCTGTACGCACGGGTCTTCTGTGTTCAGCCTTAAGGTGCGCCCTGTCCTTTCGGGATTCTTGGTAGATCACGTTGGATGAGCTAATGTGCTTCTCGGTATGAGGTCATTCTGCAGCTATTGGCGTTCCTCGTAATGTGGCTCATGACAGGTGGCTTTCGTGAAGCGTGAGCGCGAACCGATGTGGGCTCATGTGCGAGTGACGAGGCCAGGTAGCTGGAGGAGCTCAGCGGGCCGGTGAGGAAGGTGGAGCAGCAGTCTGGAGGCTCTGGTGGTGAGGTCCAGGAACCGCCAATGAGTCCTGACTTATTTAACTCTTAATTGTGTGTGCCATCGCTGTGTACCTTTGCTCCCAGGCCGCAGAGTTCGAAGATTATATCGATCACTTCTGCTCTCTCTCTCTTCCTCTCTCTCTCTCTCTGTCTCTCTCTCTCGGCACGAACAAGTGGGTTTTGAGTGACGTGCCTTTTGGGTCCTAATTGGCCACCACTGTGACCCTGGATAACCAGTCGAGCGATCGTTTAGTCAGGCTAAAAATACATCCAGCCAATTAGGTGTCATTGATGCCCGCCTTGTTGCTGTGGCCTCGTGCGGTCGGTCTCTCGCCGCGAGGAGGGACTTGACACGGCCAGCGTGAGAGCCTTGACTCCCGCCGGCGCCACCCCCACGCTAACGGCGTAATCACAAGGTGCTCGGGCTGAAAGGCGTCCGCCAAACGTGATTTTGTGCGCCATCTTCACATCCTTGAATCCATCCTTGATGTAAGTCCTGGGAGGTTTGAGTGGAGAAGCCTTTTCTTCATCGCTGTTCGTCTCGACGGCTGTCGGCCGTCGGGCGTTGGGGCGAGCGATCAAAGGAACGGTACATTCAAACGCGTGGCGTTTATTTACCCGGCTATCACCCTCACGGTGTGTGAAAATGACCCCTACACAAACCAAGGGGGCGGGGGGGGGGGGCGGCGTATACACAACGCTATCCCGGTTCTCTTTTCACAATCACAGCTTCCTTGTGAGGCGGCGAGGCACTTTTCCCCCGAGGCGCCTTCCGCTGTGAATAACGCCTGATTGCCGATTGAGCGGCGGTCCGCGGCGATGCCGCGCCGTTTTGTTTCCACACATTTTCTCTTTTGAGTCGCCGGCGTTTGCGCTTTCGACATCAGAAAGCAGCCGTGGATGTTCTTCCAGTAGAATGTGCTTGTTTACATTGAAAGTGGTTTTCATCAAGATTATCTTTGACCAGAGCAACATCAGTGCCTAGCCTGATTGGGGGAGGGGGGGGGGGGTTTGTGTCGTTGTCTGGAACGCTACGCGACATGGCTGGGTTGTTTCGCCGAGGTTGTCAAAGAAAATTAGGCCATAGGTGGGAGTAAATGGGGCCTATTCTGACCCATTTTCTTCCATTTTCCAAGAATCCCCCGCTATGGTTTTTGCAGACTTTTGCAGACTAACATGTTGAGGCATTTCAGCCTGGAGCCCCCTGTGTGTCTGTCGGTGTGACCACTGCCCTCACCATCGCAGACGCTATCAGCCAGGAGAGAGAGTGTGGGGAGGCCATTTCCTACCATTGATTTATTTTAGTTTTGTATCCAAGTTTGCCTTAAAAGCAGACGAGGGGAATGACCCGAACGGAGGTGTGAGCCCCCCCCCCCCCTCACGAGCATCGCCGTGGTAACGTGTGATGGAGACCTCCTGGTGCTCCCTCGCCCCCCCCCCCCTCCCCCCCCCCCCCCCCCCCCCCGAGGGAGACGAGATGACTCGGCTTCACCACATTTAAGTTGGTCGACGCCTGCCTTCGGGCCAAAGGATCTCATGGAGATGGTGTTCTCTGTGCCCCCCGGTGTGGGACGTGAGACGTAGCTGGGTAGATGTGTGTCCATGTGTGTTTCCTTTGGGCCGCGACCGATGGGCGATGTGGTCAGAAAACGCTGTTGAGTTCTCGCCCACCAAAAATTTGAAAAGTTCAAGACATTTATCCGGGAACAGGATGCTGTCTGGTGCTGCTGATGCCTGCTGAGTCTGGCTGTTGGTTTCTCACCTCCTCCCCTGAACGTTCATGACCCCCTCCGTGATCCTCACCACCAAGTGTGTTGTGTTATTCTCCCGAGCATCACACACAAAGGCTTGGAGCCCTGAAAAGCAGATGTTGACATAACTTAGTTTTTTCTTTATTTTTGTGCAAAGTGCAGATTGCAAAGCACAAGGGCACAGCGACCCGACAATGCCTCCACTTATGTAACAACTGCGCGCCGGAAAAGGACAAAGACGCTAAATTGCCGTGTGACTTGCATGTGTCTTATCATAGCATCATGCCGTGTGGCTTGTGTGTGTTATCATAGCTCCCTTGGGGGGACTCTGGGGCATCAGACCCAAGGAGTAATACTGGGAAGGAGATTTTGGGTCACGGTGTGGATCCAATCATGAGGGGTAGAAAGGGGGGGGTGGGAAGAGAGCAGGGGATGGATGGATGGAGGGTGATCCAAAATGTCAAAAGCGAGAAAGAGAGATTGGAGATGAACCCATTGTACTCGATAAGGCTTTGGTGTTGAGAGAGAGAGAGAGAGAGAGAGAGAGAGAGAGAGAGAGAGAGAGAGAGAGAGAGAGAGAGAGAGAGAGAGAGAGAGAGAGAGAGAGAGAGAGAGAGAGAGAGAGAGAGAGAGAGAGAGAGAGAGAGAGAGAGAGAGAGAGAGAGAGAGAGAGAGAGAGAGAGAGAGAGAGACATATCTTGATTCACTAGGACACCAGACATAATTACAACCCAGACAATGTCAAGCTCCAAGATGGGCCCGATCTCAGAGCGACGGCCACGACGTCTCCACCGGAGACATTGGAGACGGAGCTGGGACATCAGTGTGACAGGTCAGGTGGTCCGGGGGTCTCGCACTCGGGGCACCAAACGTCTCACGCGGGCCGCCGAGACACGAGAGCGTTCGCCCGGCCGTCCGGACGGGTCGACGAACCTTCTGATGCCGGAACCTTCCCGCGGCTGCGGAGGTGTCCAGGGGTGAAGCCTGAGTGTGGATCAGAAGGTGGGGGTGCCCGTGGGGGTGCCCTGGGTGCTCTCACACTGCACGCCAGGAGGGCGTCCTCTGCTCTCTGCTCCCTGTATTTTACAATGGAACGGCAGGTTCACTTTAAGGCGGCCAGCCTGTGGCCCGCAGGCTCGTCTCTAATTCAATCACCAAGTCAACGGGTCCATCAGCCCCACTCTCCTCGTTCCCCGTCCCCCCCTCTCGTCCCTGCCTCCCCTGGTCAGTTCTCTTGCGTCTGTATTGTCTTATGTGTTGTTGTGGTTATTGTTGTTATGTTATTATTACGCTCTTTGACCCCGCACGCCTCGTGACCCTCGAACCCTCATCTTTATCCCCATCACCACCGCCTGCCTCAGCCTCAGTGGCCGGCCTCCGGATAACCGCATCACACACTCCGTCCCGACAAGTGTCGTCAAAACGTGCGCTGCCGCACTCGGGCCTCTGACGGGCAGCGTCGAGACGGGTCGATCCCGCGGGCGATTCGGTCGACCCTCTCGCGCGGGCTGGCGGCGGCAGCGGCAGTGGTGGTGAAAACATGCCGGAGCAGGGGCCGTGTTGCATAGATGCGGTGTGATGGGGGTGGGTGTGATTCCTGGGTGTGATACATGGTGCGGTGTGATTCGGTGTGATGATGTCCACCATGGTGTTCTGGGGGGGGGGGGGGGGAGAGAGGGTGGGCGGCTTGGGGATCAAAGCCCGCCGTGCATGCAGTAACCCCGACCGTCCTAACCCGACCTGTCCTGGTCTAACCCCCAGCAGGAGGTTCCCCGTCAGCATGACCCAGCCCATGCAGAACCTGCAGCTGACCCAGGGCCGGAAGGTCCCCGGAGGCCCCGCCTCGCCCAGCGCCGCCAAGCGCCTCTACAGGAACCTGTCGGAGAAGCTGCGGGGCAGCACGTCCTCCTTCGAGGACGCCTACTTCTTCGGCAAGTCGGACCGCCTGCGGAAAGCCTCGGTGAGTGGCGGGGGGGGGGGGGGGACCCGCCCCCTTTTTTTTCTTCTTTTTTTTTTTTTTTAAGCTACGGCATGCAATTTATTTTGGAGCGCTTTTATGTTGGTTCTCCTTAAGTTCTCCTTACACACACAACGGTCAGTAAGTCCAATGCCGACAAAAGCGTGACAAAAATCTTATCACAGGCCTGTGCTAACCTGCCAGATAATGTAAGCTGGCCCAAATGTGGCCGGCGAACCTGTCTGTCTGTGTGTCTGTCTGTCCCACCTACCCGGATACCTGCGCGCACTTCTTCCACGCGGCTAGGCCGAGCTATCGCTAAGGGAGGGGAGGGATTCTTATGGTTGGGTACTCACAATCTTATCTTACTCTGGCTGTCTCTCCAAATTGCCTGCGCAAGGTTTAAGTGTTGGGTTATGTTATGTTCAAAGTTGCAATCAGCAATCTATTTCTCTGCCCACTTTGTTGTGATGAAATTATGTTATTGACTTTGAGTCTAAAGGTTCTCATGCACTCCCATCTACAACAATGGTTAGTAGTCAAACAAATACATGAGAACCATGAGACTCAAACTCAAAAACAATTCAAAAACACACTATGGAGCAGAGTGGAGCAGAGCTATAATTGCCTGCATGGCAGCTTTGATCATTGCAATATATTTCTATATATCCTATATGTTCCTAATATTTTCTGTTCAGTGGAGTGGAGAGTTGGAGGAGGAATGACATTCCTGCTTTGTTGGCAGGGCGTCAAGTCTGAAATATTAGGCTTTTTTTTTTAATTTAATAATAATTTGAAATTATTTCCTCAGATTCTTCCCCTCCATTCCTACAAATCTTACAACAAATTCCTCGCCATAATTGACATGTGTCGGCCGCACAAAATGGCTGGCAGGAAACGGGGGGGGGGGGGGTTTAAAACCCTGTGTTCTCCACGCCGTTGTTTCTGTGACAATGTCAAGATGGCGTCGATGTCAACGTGGAAGATCACAGACGACACCGGGAGGTTTAAAAAAAAAAAAAAAAAACTACTTAAAAAAAAACTACTTAAATAAAAGGACCTCTTCTTTCAGGTTCCTGTTGTTGAGCTCCCTGGCTCTTCGGCACTTCAGCCGCGTGCCTCTGAATCTCCCGTCTGATTGCCGCTTTAGCGCGTGTAAACCGAGTGCAGAAGGACGTGGCCTCGGGTCCAAGGACCGCAGCAGCATTCTCTTCTTATTTTAGTTCTTGTCGTGCCACCGCTCTCTGCAGACGTTTTTAGTCACGCGGGTCGTCACAAAGCGAGCGAGCGAGATAGAGAGCGAGAGCGAGAGAAAAGAACCGTCTGCTTCGTGACTGAGTGTGTGTTGTGAAGACGTGGCATCCACGGGGCAGAAGCCAGGGGGGGGGGGGTACGGCGGTAACCCTAAACGCCGCGCGTGCGCCCGTCTCAGACACCCTCGTTGGCGCCGCCAGGGTTGGGTGAGCGGTGTCCCGCGCAGTCCACGATATCGAAGCCCGCGGCAGGAACACGCGTGTGCGCTTAGAATACCCCATCTGATCACGTCCTCAGCGTGGGATGACTTGAAATGGTCTTACAAAGCTCCTGTGTGTGTGTGTGTGTGCGTGTGTGTGTGCGTGTGTGCGTGTGTGTGTGTGTGTGTGTGCGTGTGTGTGTGCGTGTGCGTGTGCGCACGCACGTAATGGAGTCTTCATTGGACACTACAAGCACAGACGGATGGCTGTGATCTCTCAGCTTGTGTCTGCAAGGAGGGATTCAATTAGCGTGTGTTTTGGAGGTCCACTAATGCTGTTAGTGGTGACATTTTGGTCAGGATTCTCCCTTACCTCCGTTTAGCACCGTTTCATTAAATCTCCCCCTCTCTCTCCCTCTCCCTCTCTCACTCTCTCTCTCTCTGTCGCTGTCTCTCGCTTTCTCTCTCCAAGGTTGTTACATCATCAGATGTCCATGTAACATGCCACTGACTTTCCAGTACTTTCTGTTTTTATTTTGGTTTGCTTTACTGCTATGTGATTTCTGTGGTTTGATTTTGATTTTTCCATCAACCTTTTTTGGTGGCACAATAATTGTGTTTCATCCCAGAAATAGATCTGGCTGTGTGTGTGTGTGTGTGTATACACCCGTGTGTGTGTGTGTGTGTGTGTGTGTGTGTGTGTGTGTGTGTGTGTGTGTGTGTGTGTGTGTGTGTGTGTGTGTGTGTGTGTGTGTGTGTGTGTGTGTGTGTGTGTGTGTGTGTGTGTGTGCGTGCGTGCGTGCGAGTTCTCTGTTTTCTCTCTATTTCTCTTTATGAATTTTCCTCCTCCTTACAAAACTGCCCTGGCCGCCCATGCCTCTTTTATGTCTGTTATGGCTGCTTTCCAAAGGCCACCAGGCTGCCTCAGTCTGCCCCCCCCCCCCCATACACACCCACGCACACGCAAGTATGCAGACACACACTCATGTGCGCACACACGTTTTATGCAGACACCCGTAATTCAGACACACATACACGACACTTGCCCGCACACACAGACACACATACACACACACACACACACACACACACACACACACACACACACAAACGCAGGCTTGCAGACACAGCACATGGCTTCATAACAAGTTGGACCTGTCGAATTGTGGATTTGGACAATGAGCTTCATCATCCATGTCCAACTCTTTTCCAGAATTGATTCCTGTTCGCACAGAGAGATGTTCAGTCGTCTGTATTATATTGAAAGACCTTGGCACTTGTGCACATGGTACAATGGAGACATGCTTTATTTATTTCTGGGGTTTTTTTGGGTCCTTTTGTTAACAAGCGAATGGCCCTTGGCACTTTTATCAATACAGTGATTCCGTTTATTCCTCTAATGTGGTTGAGTTTATTCACTTCTGCTTTTTTTTTTTTTTCTGTTCATGAAGCTATTTCTGTCCTTGCTTTCGCAGCAACAACACTACAAAGCATTTTCAACCCAAAAACAAGTGTAATGGTGTAACATAAAATGTAGAGCACCACACTGTTTTTGCAAAGTATGTTTTTCTTCGTCGTCGATCTTTCGTTTTACCTTGTAACTGTTCTCTTCGCGACGAAGACAACGGTCGTCCTGTTATGACCCGCACACACACACACGCTAGGGGTTGCATGACTTCAGATTTTTTAAAGTCGACTCTAATGTGATGAAAGTCGAGTCGACGTCGACTAGTCGCTGATGACGTCATTCATATTTTTCGTCATAAACAAAATCACAGGAGGAGGGAATGTTTTGCAACGATCTGTATTAATTGACATGTACGCCATGTACAATAAAAAAGAAACAGCTCGACAGCAACCGCATCCATTCTTTTTATTTTCTTCGAAAGAAACGCGCAGAATAAAAGCGGAAGCGCAGTATAAAAAGTGGAAGCGCTCCACACACTAGGAAGTCGTTCCAAAATCCGAACGTTCACGAATGCTAGGCAGCACTCCAGCCTCGACTCCCAAGAACGCTCCATAGATCGCGACTCAAGGCCAATTTACACCGGATCCGTTTTAGAAGCGTTTTCTAGTCGGCCCGGCCGTCTGCCGCTGGCGATAGAATTCCATTCAAACCAGTGCACTGATTTACACCGGCAGCGTTTTACGCCCGTCTCACGGCCGACCAAAGCTTAACTTTACGCTTCACTTCTATTTTTAAGCGTTTCTGAGGCGTCTCGTTGGACGTGTACGCCTATTATCTTATTAAATATAGCCAAACAAACGGCGGCGGTGTGAATTGATACGCCAACGTTACGCTGACGTTACGCTCACGTTACGCTTTCGCCTGCGGTGTAAATTAGGCTTTGGTCGGCCGTGAGACGGGCGTAAAACGCTGCCGGTGTAAATCAGTGCACTGGTTTGAATGGAATTCTATCTCCAGCGGCAGAAAAAAAACGCTTCTAAAACGGCTCTGGTGTAAATTGGCCTAAAGTCACACGATCGCCGACTAGTCGACGTCACACGCAAAACGTCATTGTCGTTCTTAAAGTCGACTAGTCGACTAGTCTGTGTAACCCCTAACACACGCACGCACGCACACCTGCACACGCACATGCACACACACACGCGCACACACACACACACACACACACACACACACACACACACACACGCCCAGACGCACCCAGACACTGCAGACCTTTAGCGAGACACGTTTCATGTGTTTTCTGCGGAGACCTTTGCGTGGCGGTGCTCGGGCTGAGAGGGCCGTCTCCCCCCCCATCTCCCCCGCCCCCCCCGTGTGTATGAGGCTGGGTGCCGGGGGGGCCACGCCCGTCCACAGCGACATGTTGCAGCGACGGCCACCCCGGGAGCGGGAGACATGTTGTGTTCAATGCCCACGCGGTAGATTTGCTGTTGGCCCGCGCGGATTGATTTTTGGATCTTCGGTTATTGTTGTTGTTTTGTTTTTTTTCACACCTGCGGGCATATAAATAGTCGAGGCGCGATCGGGGGCGCAGCCCGCGTCGGTCCGTCCCCGTCGCCGCTTCGCCGCTTCCTTCCTTCCAAGAAAGGCGTGACGCTGACACACGCCGCGTCTTTTCCCTCCCGCCCAGACCATGCAGGGCAGCGACTGCATCCTGGAGGCGGTGGAGCAGCAGGACCTGGACACGGTGCAGATCCTGCTGTACCAGCACACCGCCGAGGAGCTGGACCTCAACACGCCCAACAGCCAGGGCCTGACGCCCCTCGACATCGCCATCATGACCAACAACACGCCCATCGCCAAGCTGCTGCTCAAGGCCGGCGGCAAGGAGAGCCCCCACTGTGAGTTTCATCCACCCGGGGCTGTGGGGGGGGGGGGGGGGTCCTCACACATCGGTCCGGCTCTGTGTTTTTGTTTTTTCGACAAATCATGGCCGCTGGAGGCGGGGCTCTGCAGGGCCTGTGATTGATTGGCCGATTGTGTCCATTTACATTTACAAATACATTTAGATTTAGGGCATTTGGCAGACGCTTTTATCCAAAGCGACTTACAAAGAGTACATTTGTCAGAAGAAGGTGAAACACTTCATTGCTGCTAATACAGTAACAAAGTCACCAGAACAAGTTTCAAGCATTTCAATTGCTAGGTTAACCATTGCTAGTGTACAACATCTCTGACTAAGTGCCCAGTTACAAAGAGCGATTATAAAGTGCCAAATTACAAAGAGTGATTATAAAGTGCCAGGAAGTACAACATGCAAGAGTGCGTCAGGTTTTTATTTTTATTTTTGTACTTTTTTAATAGAGGTAGAGGGATGGATGTGATGCAGGATTCAGGCGGGTCTTGAGTCTCTCCCCGAAGATGGGGAGTGACTCTGCAGTCCTGACATTGGCAGATTAGATTAGATTAGATTAGATTCAATTTTATTGTGCAGAGTACAAGTACAGGGACAACGAAATGCAGTTGGCGTTCTAACCAGAAGTGCAAATGAGCTTTGAAGGTGCGGGTTGAAATGCAGAGCTGCAGAATAAGGTGCAGGCAGGAAGCTCATTCCACCACTGGGGTGCCAAAAACGGAGAAGAGTTGAGATTTCCCCATCCGACCTTTTCCTCCATGTGTCCGTGTGACGTTTACACCCTCGTTGTGCGCTTTTTATTGATTCATTTATTTTTTAAACATTGAGCGTCGGGCGAGCAGAGATTTGCTTCCGGATAGTAAGAGGCTCCTACCGTGGTGGGGTCCTACCGGGGCCTACCTACCGTGGTGGGATCCTACCGGGACCTACCTACTGCGGTGGGTCCTACCAGGACCTACCTACCGTGGTGGGATCCTACCAGGGCCTACCTACCGTGGTGGGGTCCTACCAGGGCCTACCTACCACGGTGGGATCCTACCAGGGCCTACCTACCTTTGGAGGACCTACCTTTGGGGGCAGCCGCGGCTCACTGGTTAGGGCTTTGGATTTGTAACCGGAGGATGGCCGGTTCGAACCCCGACCAGTGCGAACGGCAGAAGTGCCCTTGAGCAAGGCACCTAACCCCTCACTGCTCCCCGAGCGCCGCTATTTGCAGGCAGCTCACTGCATCGGGTTTAAGTGTGTGCTTCACCATCACTGTGTTCTGAGTGTGTCACTAATTCACGATTGGGTTAAATGCAGAAGACCAAATTTCCCTCACGGGATCAAATGAGTAATTCTTCTTCTTCTTCTTCTACCGTGGTGGATCCTACCGGGACCTACCTACCTTGGTCGGTCCTACCGCGGTCGGTGGACCCCTGAAAGCAGTCGGGTCGCCATGACGATGACCTTTGCTTGACATCACAGCGCATGCCTTCACAGGCCGCCGGTCTGGTCGTGTCTCTCTCCAGTGCGCTGTATTTATGCGGTGTGAGCTCCCGGGGTAGTGAGCTGCTGGCCTCTGTAGAGCGAGTGCGGGCATTTCTGCCGCGGCAGCATTTGGCTCCACGCCGCGCCACCGGAGGAACGGTGAGGAAATCTTTAGGCTCTCGTTAGCGCGACGGGCCGCAGCGTTATTTAAATTTTCTATTGTTTTTGTTTCCCCCCTCGGTACGGGTGCCACCGTAAGCGTTTTGCGGACACGGCGTTCCCTAAAGGCGCTTTTCAAATTAAAAGCCTTGCCTTGCAGAATCGGGCGCGTCGCGTTGCTCTCGGCCGTCCCTCTTGGGCCTCGTCCTGTCTCATCCTCGTACCGTCGCCCCCCCCTCCCCACCTCACCCCACCCCTCACCCCCCACCCACACCTCACTTTCCACCCACACCTCACCCCACACCTCACCCCACACCTCCCCCCATCCTCGTCACCAATAGAGGAACCGAAAGCTGAAAACCAATTCGTTCTTGTCCTGGGATGAACCTGTCGATTGCTTTCCTGAAGGATTCCGCTGTACCTGTGTGTGTGTGTGTGTGTGTGTGCGTGTTTGTCTGTGCTTGCGTGTGTGTGTGTGTGTGCGTGTGCGCGTTTGCTCGTGTGTGCGTGTGCGTGTGCGTGTGCGTGTGTGTGTGTGTGTGTGTGTGTGTGTGTGTGTGTGCTCCTGTGTGTGTGCGTGTGTCTTACCTTCATCCCGTATTCTCAACACAACTCTGAGACACAAAAAGTGGATGCGCTCCGCGCGGCGACAGCATTTGTCCTCGCCCAGGTTTCCCCGACACACGCCAGGTGGGCGGTGATCGCCCCCCCCCCCCCCCTCAGAGGGGGGCATGACCCCCCCGCCACACTCAGCCTCATCAGGCAGGTCAGCTTCGCCGCGTTTAGCGCTTTAACCGGCGCTCGCTTCCGACGGGCTTCCCCAGCGCAGGTCGCGAACAACAGTCGACACGGAGTCGCCGCCGTCGCCACCTGAACCCGGCGGCGCGTGGCGTCAGGTGACTTATTTCTGCCGCGGCGGTGAGAAACGAAAGCCGATGAAAATCACCGCTGAGCCCGCCGTCCCTGGGAAGGGAAAAGCGCATGTAACAAAACACAAAAGCAAGCCGCCGCTGCTACTTCAGACCAGCGAAAGGCGCCGCCGGCAGACGGCGAGGTGTTGTTGCTGTGCTGTCGTCCGGGGGGCGACGGGGTGTGTTGTGCGTGAAGTGCGGCCTACGCGCCGAAACAAAGATGGCTGCTCGAGGTGACTCAGGCTGCCACCGCCGCCGCCGCCGCCGCTGTTGACGGGTCGGGTGTCCTGAGCTTCCCCGGAGACGTGAACGGAGCGAAGGTGTCAGACGAGGATGTAACGGCCGGGCTGAGACGGAGTCTCACACGTGTTGGTGTTTGAACGGCGCCGGTGACACACACACACACACACACACAACCCAGTTTAGATAAACACGATTAGCTCCAGCGTTTACGTGACAACGCAGAGCGGTCGGAGACGTTTCCCCGCCGGCGGTTGCTCTCTGGGCGCCTCTCAGGAAGCTACGTGGCTAAGCTAAGCCCAGGGTGCTGTGAGTCAGCAGGGGCTCAGCCGCTGGGTGAGCCGCCCTGCGATCCCCCCTGGTTCCTGGTTCTTCTCTAACCAGGACCGGGGCCCCGAAACCCGCTACTAGCCCGCTACGTCACCGCACCACCTCCGCACACCTCCACCTCCATTCCTCCACCGCCTCCATCAGTCCTGCTGCCCCCCCCCCCCCCCCCCCTGCTCCACACCCAGTGTCAGTTCCAAGACAGGTGATTCATTCCTTGACTCCATGTCATTGGTGGGTGGGTGGGGGGGGTTGGGTGGTGGTGGAATGGGGTGGGAGGAGACTCAGAAGGCACCAACCGTTCCCAACCCGTGTCTGGATTTGTTTTTATGTGTAATATGTATGCTGTGTGTGTGTGTGTCAGTGTGTGTGTGTCAATGTGTGTGTGTGTGTGTGTGTCAATGTGTGTGTGTGTGTGTGTGTGTGTCACAGTGTGTGTATGGTAGGTAGGTGGGTGGGCAGGCTGGTGGTTTTGGCACGCGTATGTGTGTGTGTGTCAGTGTGTGTGTGTGTGTGTCTGCATATGTGTGTGAACACACACACACACTCTCTCTCACACACACACACACACACACTGACACACACACACACCCTCCCTCCCTCTCGCTCATACCCACACACTACCCCACCCCAGCGAGTGAGACTCTGCCGGTGTTTCCATGTGTCTGCACGCTCACACACGCATGGTGGGTATGAGTGTGTGTGTGTGTGTGTGTCAGTCCCCCCCCCCCCCCCCCCCCCCACTCGGCGCGTCTGTCCCGGGGGCCGGTCTGAGGTGAAACAGTGGCCACTTTACAGCGAGGCCCCCCGGGCCCCCCCGCCCCCCCCCGGGCCCCCCGCCCCCCCCCCAGTCCAGTGGTCCCCACAGCGCGGCCTTAACAAGGTTTGTCGTTTAATGGTTTAACTTTTCCAATGATGCATGTAACGCCGGGGCAATTAGGGCTAAGTGATTTATTGTGGCGCGGTGGGGGCTGCAGCCAGAGCCTCTCCAAACAGTGGCTGCGGGGGCGGCGGGGGCGGCCGTACAATCCCATCCCTGTAAACAAACACAGAGTCAACACTGGCTCGGCTCCCTCCCCCGGGGTGGGGGTGGGGGGGGGGGGGGGCCAGGCCGCTCTGTTTATGTCATACCTCAAGTGCCAAGTAAATCAGTCAGCCCGCCTCAGCGCAGCCCTGCTGCCTGACGGGGCCGCCCCGTGTGTGTGTGTCTGTGTGTGTGTGTGTGTGTGTGTGTGTGTGTGTGTGTGTGTGTGTGTCTGTGTGTGTGTGTGTGTCTGTGTCTCGTGGGTATGCGTGTCGCCATGTGTCCACATGTCAATGTTAGCATGGGGGTATCAGCGTGTCTATCGGTGAGTTTATGTTTGTGTCGTGTGTGTGTTTTGTGTGTGTGTGTGTGTGTGTGTGTGTATGTGTGTCAGTCATCAGTCATGTATCTGCACATATGCTTGCGCTTTTAGAACATGTTTTTTTATAATGCCTTGCCATGGCCCCCTGTGAGTGCATGCATTCCCGTGTGTGTGTGTGTTTGTGTGTGTGTGTGTGTGTGCGTGCACTTGCGTGCGTGTATGTGTGTGTGTGTGTGTGTGTTAATTTATGAGGCCTCTCTGGGTCCCAGGGGGTCCGCTATTTCAAGCCCCCCCTCCTCCCCCTCCCCCCCCCCCCCCCCCCCTCCTCCTCGCCAGGCAGACAATGGTGGGGCTGTGTGAGGCAGCTCGTCCACAGACAGAGTAGCCTGTTAATTTATAGCCCTTTCAATTAGCCGGCTCAGCCTGCTGGCCCTGGGCTGACAGACCTGAAGAGAGCAGGAAATTGCACCTCCAGGCTGCTAACATGGCCGCTCCCTTGTCCTCCTCTGGCCAGACGTCGGGGGCTGAGGTTTGGGTTGTTTTTTGGGTGTTTTTGCGGAGTCTAAAGGGACTACAGATGGT
Organism: Urophycis tenuis; assembly: GCA_036785325.1. Lineage (NCBI taxonomy): Eukaryota > Metazoa > Chordata > Actinopteri > Gadiformes > Phycidae > Urophycis > Urophycis tenuis. The sequence continues at coordinate 643,387 of JAXIVH010000027.1, forward strand.
CTCAGGAGGAGCTCGACCCATTAGGGGGGGGCGGGGGGGGGGGGGGGTTCTTTCACTTTGTCTGCACGGATTTAGAGGAATACCTGCACTTGCAGAGTACGAAATTTTGCAGGAACACGTACGCGAGCACACAAGCACAAGACACACTCTCACACACACACACGCCCACGTGCACGTACACGTGCAAACACGTGAACTAGAATAGAACACATACAAGCACATGGCGTAGTGTACCTGCACCTGATACGTACACCGTGGCATACAGTGTCACTGACGCAATATCGCACACACACTCACACACACACACACACACACACACCCACACACATATACTCTCTCACACACACACACTCACACTCACACTCACTCACACACACACACATATACTCTCTCACACACACACACACACTCACACTCACACTCACACTCACACACGCACACATATACCGCACACAGACACACCCAACAGAGACACACACCACACACACCCCACAGACACACACACCCCACAGACACACACACCACACACACCCCACAGACACACACACACACCCCACATAGACACACACACACACACACACACACCCCACATAGACACACACACATCCCACAGACACACATACACCCAACACAGACATATCTCACAGACACACACACACACCCAACACAGACACACACACACCCAACATAGACACACACACACACACACATCCCA
>JAXIVH010000027.1:646601-653941 GCA_036785325.1 Urophycis tenuis
GGGACCGCCAGGCCCGACCCCCCCCTACCCCCCCAACCCCCCATTTTGTCGTATTAACCTTCGTTACTGTGCTGCTTATTCTCAATCGTCTTCGCCGTCTTCCTCCTCCTCTTCCTCGTCTTCCATCCTCCCCCCCCCCCCCCCCTGTGGCGGCACGTGTTCCCCTTGTGTTTTTCCACTCGGCGCCGTCGGCGGCCCATCGGCCCGTGATGGCGTCGTCAACGGTTACGGTGGCATGTATTCAACCAGGAGCCACGGTGGTAGAATGTCCAATGTTCCGTCGCCCCTGGTTACCTGTGTACCTTCATCATCAGACAAGAGCGGACCCCTGGCGCAGCGCCCTTGACCGCGGACGCATCACATGAAAGCCTCTCTCTCTCTCTCTCTCTCTCTCTGTCTCTGTCGGTCTCTCTCTCTCTCTCTCTGTCTCTCTCTGTCTCTGTCGGTCTCTCTCTCTCTCTCTCTCTCTCTCTCTCTCTTGCTGTCTTTATCTCTGTCGGTCTCTCTCGACCTCTGTGTCTCTCCAGGGCTTTGTTTGTGTTTACATTGCGAAAAACCGCCACTCACATTCACACTCAAATTCATCATGAAATATGATAATAACATATGTTTTCTTGTTATAAAATACAATGGTTAAAAAATACTTCTCTCTCCGCCTCTCTCTCTTTCTCGATTCAATTGAAATCTGATTTGATTGGCGGGTGTTTTCCTTGGAGGCACAAGAAAATTAATAATTGCTTCTGTTGATCGATTTTTCCACGGCCGGGTCCCAAGAATGAGGGTCCCCCCCCCCCCCCCCCCCCCCTCCTCCCTTCGATTCCTGCTGGTTAATTGGCCATTCCAATTCTGAAGATCACCCCACACACACACACACACACACACACACACACACACACACACACACACACACACACACACACACACACACACACAGGCACACGCACATCACACACACACGCATACACACGCATACACACACACACACACACATCACACACACACACACACACACACGTACACACAGGCACACGCACATCACACACACACACATACACACACACCTACACACACACACACACACACATACAGACACACGCACAGGCACACGCACACGCACATCACACATACACGTACACACACACACACACACACACACACACGCGTACACACACACCACACTACGGACACATTACCATCACAGAAGGTTCCCCGATGATCTGCAACAGCAGCCGTAGTGATATTGTAATATCGTACTTAGTATTAGTATAAATAGTACAATTATAATAATTAAAATGCTTCTAAAATGTGACTCCTCCCTCTGTCACACACACACATGGGGTGGGGGGGGGGGGAAAGGTGATCTCCTCAACTCCTGTCAACTCGCAATGAAGCCGTTCAAATGAGCACATGATGCATTCTTCGGCCTCGACCAGCAAGTTAACCTGCCCCACCTCCTGATCACTGCACCCCCTCTCTCTCCTCTCTCCTCTGTCTGATCGCTGTAGACTCTGACCTCCTCTCTCCTCTCTCCTCAGTCTGATCGCTGTAGACTCTGACCTTCTCTCTCCTCTCTCCTCAGTCTGATCGCTGTAGACTCTGACCTCCTCTCTCTCCTCTCTCCTCAGTCTGATCGCTGTAGACTCTGACCTCTCCTCTCTCCTCTCTCCTCAGTCTGATCGCTGTAGACTCTGACCTCCTCTCTCCTCTCTCCTCAGTCTGATCGCTGTAGACTCTGACCTCTCCTCTCTCCTCAGTCTGATCGCTGTAGACTCTGACCTTCTCTCTCCTCTCTCCTCAGTCTGATCGCTGTAGACTCTGACCTCCTCTCTCTCCTCTCTCCTCAGTCTGATCGCTGTAGACTCTGACCTCTCCTCTCTCCTCTCTCCTCAGTCTGATCGCTGTAGACTCTGACCTCCTCTCTCCTCTCTCCTCAGTCTGATCGCTGTAGACTCTGACCTCCTCTCTCTCCTCTCTCCTCAGTCTGATCGCTGTAGACTCTGACCTCTCCTCTCTCCTCTCTCCTCAGTCTGATCACTATAGACTCTGACCTCTCCTCTCTCCTCTCTCCTCAGTCTGATCGCTGTAGACTCTGACCTCTCCTCTCTCCTCTCTCCTCAGTCTGATCGCTGTAGACTCTGACCTCTCCTCTCTCCTCTGTCTGATCACTGTAGACTCTGACCTCTCCTCTCTCCTCAGTCTGATCGCTGTAGACTCTGACCTCTCCTCTCTCCTCAGTCTGATCGCTGTAGACTCTGACCTCTCCTCTCTCCTCTCTCCTCAGTCTGATCGCTGTAGACTCTGACCTCCCTCTCTCCTCTCTCCTCAGTCTGATCGCTGTAGACTCTGACCTCCCCTCTCTCCTCTCTCCTCTGTCTGATCGCTGTAGACTCTGACCTCCTCTCTCCTCTCTCCTCAGTCTGATCACTGTAGACTCTGACCTCGCCCTCTCTCCCCTCTCCTCTGTCTGATCGCTGTAGACTCTGACCTCCTCGCCCTCTCTCCTCCTCTCTGCAGTCGTGAGCGTGGAGAGCCGCGAGGCCCACCTGTGCTCCCTGGTGGCGGAGGCGGAGCGGAGGGCTGACGAGCTGGCCACGCAGGCCCAGAAGGAGGGCCTGTCCCTGGACGTCTGCCACAAGGACAAGCAGCTCCGGGCCTGGGAGTGGAGGAGCAAACTGTACAAGCGCATGCGCACGGGCTTCCAGCACGCACGTGAGTCTGTGTGTGTGTGTGTGCGTGTGCGTGTGCGTGTCTGCGTGTGCGCGTGTGTGTGTGCGTGTGTGTGTGTGTCTGCGTGTGTCTGTGTGTGCGTGTGTGTAAACCCCGTCTAAATGTGAAGGGAACCTGACACGAGAGCTAACTGGAATAAATAATGTTTGTGTGGAGTTGGAGAGACCGAAGTGATGTCAAATGCAATGTCTTTCTTAAATAGCACGCGAGGCAGATGTGTCCATCATTTCAGGAAACGATGTGATACCATCATTTCCCGCCTCTCTCATTAAATGGCCGCCTTAGCCTCTTCAATAGTAAACAACGATCGCTCCTCTTGACTCAAGGTTCGAGTCAGATACTGAAAGTGACCTGATTTGGAAGCTCGTCGTTCCTCACCCGTTTGGATCTTGTACTTTTACATGCGTCTCCGCACTGAACATAAGAGTTCTCTGGGGGTGAACTCTGGGGGTGAACTCTGGGGTGATCTCTGGGGTGATCATGTTCACCTGTCACCCGGCAGGGTGATCACGTTCACCCTGACGACCGATCACACCGGCTGGCTCAACTGAGTGGGGAAAAAATACATTGACATGCGGGCGTGCACGTCGGTCCGTGCACACACACACGGCATTCTCAGAAGAACACATCCACACACACACACACACTAAAAGGACAGTGCACACTCACACAACCATTGCGCCACATGAAGTGGATAAGATTGCAGCAATTTTGGTAAATGGATTGTCAGGGTGATTCTGGCCAGCCCTTTTCCACCAGAGGTGAGAGTAAATGGGGGACCACCTCGCTGATTCTCTGCTCTCTGGGACTCCTCATAATGGACCTGTGTGTGTCTTGTATGTGTGCGTGTGTGTGTGTGCATGCATGCGTGTGTGTATGTGTGTGTGACTCAAGAGCATTTCAACAAGTTATGTCTTGATTCGCCGAAACCGAGGAAATTTCTTTGCCCCATTCTATTTTATTGCGAACCCGTTCCATTAAATCGTAATTTTTTTTCTTTATTTTTTTTCTTACGAGAGAACGGTCTCGAGTTACGATTCAATGTCACGGTCGGTGGCCGTTTTTTTTCCATAGGAAGGGGGTCTGAGCTGGAATGGCGACGCTTTCCGGCGTCGCCATGCCGCGCCCCGCCGCCTGTCGCTCGGCGATTGAGTCCCCTCTATTGTTGTTGTTGTGTTGCCGTGACGCCGGCGCCCCCTTCCTGCCCCTGCGCAGGTGCCCCGGAAGCCCCGACCCTGGTGCGCCTGAACGTGAGCAGCAGCGCCTCGCTGACCGTCACCTTCCAGGAGCCGCACGCCCTCAACTCCACCGTGGTGACCAAGTATCGAGGTACGCACGCACACACGCACGCACGCATGCACACACACGCACGTCCGGGCCCCCCGTTGCTCTTGACTTTTGGCTAAACCCGGCCGGCGGTTTGAGGCATCACAGCTCTCGAGCGCTTGGTCGCAGGACCCCCGGTTCTGGTTCTGGTTCTGTCTCAGGTTTTTGTAGAACCGCTGAAGCCCGTCGTCCTCCACCGACCGGGTGGCGGCGGCGGTGGCGGCGGTCGCTGGTGCACCCTCAGTGTTTTATCTCGAATTCACTCCTTCCTCGACGGGCTGGGCTCGGCAACCTGCACTCGATCCCGAGCCGCGGCGATGAAGAACGAAGAAGCCCGGAAGGCCGCGGCGATGAAGGGGACGACCCCGGGGGGGGGGGGTTAGATGGCTGACGGTGACGTGGTTGTTCACGTCGCCCCCCTCCGCGCAGCGCGCATGCGTGTGTCGTGTTGTGTCCTGAAGGGGCCGTCACGTCGCAGACTGCAGCTTCCGCTCTGCTCGATCACTGGCCGGTTTAATCACACGCAGCGCTCCCACTCAGGCGCGAGTCTTCGCTCCATCCTTTCATTTGGCTTCGTATTCGATCGGGCCAACCTGTTGATGAACCCGCAGCCCTGAGTGTGATTATGAAATAAAGGCATGTTTGGCTGGGAGCTGGAGAGACAGAGAGGTGGTGAGTTCTGGTCTTTCTCTCTCTCTCTCTCTCTCTCTCTCTCTCTCTCTCTCTCTCTCTCTCTCTCTCTCTTGAACCCGTTTGGGTCCGAGGGGCCCTGAGAGAGCCCGTCAGCGACACGGAGGAACAGTTGGTTCTGATGAACCGGGAACGGGTTGGCCCCGCGGTTCACACAACGTATAGCAGAACCACTGCTGTAAATACCACTTTGTCTGCTCAGCTGCTATGTAGCTTTCATCTTCCTTTCCCTTGGATATCTCATTTACGTGTGTGTGTGTGTGTGTGTGTGTGTGTTTTTGTGTGTAGTTGAGTGGAGCTGCCTGAAAGATTTCTCTCTTCTGGCTGGAGAGATGGTTTTGGACAACCTGCAGTCTTTGAAGTGCATCATCAACGGCCTGACAACGGTAGGGCAAACACATCCTCTCTCTTCTCCCTCCTCCTCCTCCTCCTCTTGTACTCCTCTCTCTCTCTCTACTTCTTCTCGCTCTCTCTCTCTCTCTCTCTCTCTCTCTCTCTCTCTCTCTCTCTCTCTCTCTCTCAAGATAACAATGAAATTAGACAGAAAAAGATCAAAATTATTCAAATTAAATAAAAACAAGGAATAATTAAATACTTCATATAATTAGATTCAAGAAATAATTACATAGTGGAATTAAATAATGATATTTAATTATAAATAAATTAATATATGACTTAATAAACAGATGACTTCACACAAAAGACGGTTTATAAAAGGGGTTATGGAAAAGTCTGTGGGTATGGCGGGGGCGAGTCAGACTCTTCCTTCTGTCTCTCTCTCTCTCTCTCTCTCTCTCTCTCTCTCTCTAAGTCCTTATGTCCCTCTCTCCCGCTGTCTCTGTTTATCTCACCCACACCACTCGCTCACTTGTTCCTCCGCCCCGCACTTGTAAGCGAGAAGTGTTTTCCTGTTCCTCGCCGAGCCGGAGCCCACTGGGACTTCAGAACAGGACTCACGACGCGCCGCCATTAAGCAGAACATTAGCCACCACACACACACACACACACACACACACACACACACACACAGACACACACACACACACACACACACACACACAGACACAGACACAGACACACACGGTGACAGAGAGATGGGGAGGCGGAGGACGGCTGTCACACTGAGCGGGTTCCCCCTCACACATCATCCTCCAGGAGGCCCCCCGACCCAAAGCATACTGTATGTATGTATGTATGCTGTTCTGTTCACCCTCGTGTGGACCGCCTCAACACACTGACAAGCGACCGCCACACGTCAACCTCCATGTGATGGCTGGCGACGATGATGATGATGATGACTTTAGAACAAGACGAAGGACTCTGGCCCCCACTGAGCCGCTGTGCGTCCGGTGTGACTCCCGTCCCCATGGACCCAGAGATCTTCATTCACGTGAACACGTGGCGCCGGTGGTCTTTTGTGTGTGTGTGTGTGTGTGTGTTTTGATTGGCCGTCGTCGTTGCTGTGTTCCAGGGGCGGCTGTACTACGTCCGGGTCTCCGCGTACAACATGAAGGGCTGGGGCCCCACCGCCCCCTCCCTGCCGCCGTCCGCCGCGCCCTCCAGTAAGTGAGAGGAGTCTTCCTCCCTACTCCCTCGGATGTGTTTCCGTCACGCGTTGGCGACGGATGCATGCGCTCCCCTGGCCGGGCGGGTGCAGTGATGAAGATGGAAGCCGTGTGCCGTGCGCGAACGCGGAATGTGAACCGACGTTCCGGCCCGTCGGTTCCGGAACCCGAGTTTCACGGGGGGGTCACGACAATCTCTGCCAGCCGCACGAGACGGACTTGAAGCGCTGATAAGAGTGTGTCCTGTGTTGTGTTGTTATTGCGCCTTAATGTGATACATAACGTTATCGTCTTCCGTGATGCAACGTATGTCTGTGCGGTCTTCCCAGCATAGGGCGAATTGAGGCGGCCTTGCGTGAAATATGAAAAGCAGTTCGGCACACGACTGGAGGAACTGTGCTGGCATGTGCTCTCAACATGGGAGCTCCAGGTGTCCATTGTGTGTTACGTTTAATAACGTCCCCCCCCCCCCCCCCCCCCCGCCAGTGAGGCAGAGACACGTGGAATATCCTCAGAAGAACATTGAGCGCTTCCCCCCCACCCCCCCAGCCCCCGCCAAAAGGTTGACATTTGCGTTTCGCAAAGACGGCTCCTTCCGATCAGTGATGTGATTGGTCACCCCAAAACGATGCTGACAGCTGATTGGTTTTCAATCTACGAATCACAAGCAGAAAACAGAAAATGGTATGTTTTTTATTGGGTTATTGTCCCAGGTCTCGGTGTGAATATCAGCCGTGATATTGGTACCGCTAATGTACATATTTAATCTTCATATATATTTATATATATATATATATAAGAAATATGGAAAAAAAAAACATACGACGCGGAGTGTGTGTTGCCGCTCACCAGAGAACTCCAGATGTTGGCGGTGCACCCGTTAGCCCGCGCCCACGGCGCCGACGTTCCGGACAAACAGCTGTGAACCCGCTCACCTTTCACAGCGGCGGCGCTGTGTGAGCGGCGGGGCTGCGGGGACCCGACGAGCCGCGAGAGAATGGAAAAATACCTGCCGCCGCCGCCGCCGCCGCC
>JAXIVH010000027.1:656641-679141 GCA_036785325.1 Urophycis tenuis
CTCCTCCCCGACGGCAGAAGGCTGAAGATACTGTGGGATGGGTGGGTGGGGTCACCAGCAATCCCTGATGGCTTTGCTGGTGAGGCGGGTGGTGTAAATGTCCAGTAGTGAGGGGAGAGAGACACCGATGATCCTCTCAGCTGCTCTCACTATGCGCTGCAGTGTCTTGCGGCAGGACACGGTGCAGGCACCGTACCACACAGTGATGCAGCTGGTCAGGCTGCTCTCGATGGTGCCTCCGTAGAACGTGTGCATGATAGTGGATGAGGCTCCAGCTCTTCTGAGTTTGCGGAGGAAGTACAGGCGCTGTTGGGCTTTTTTGGCCAGTGATGTGGTGTTGTGGCTCCAGGACAGGTCTTCGGAGATGGGCACACCCAGGAACTTGGTGCTGCTCACCCTCTCCACTGTAGCATCGTTGATGATCAGTGGAGCATGCTGTGTGTGCAACAAGCTACATCTAGATACGGGGAGAATGTAGAAACATGAGGGCATCTTTGATAATCACACACGCACAGGCACACGCACACAGGCACACAGGCACACACGCGCGCGCACACACACACACACACACACACACACACACACACACACACACACACACACACACACACACACACACACACACTATCAGCCACTCAATGGCCGAGCACTCAATAAGAAAATAAATAAGTGAGGATTTTCCGAGACAGCGTGCGCACGTGTGTGTGTGTGTGGTCAGATGTGGAGCCCCAGTATCTTATTGCGCTGTCCATTAGACAACCTTAATGGTCCGTGCATTATCATAATGACTTGATGAGTCAGGTCATCGGCTCCCACCAGCAACCCCTTGGAGTGTCCGTCTGGACATACACGCACACTGGGTGCCCACACGCACGCACACACACACACACACACACACACACACACACACACACACACACACACACACACACACACACACACACACACACACACACACACACACACACACACATACATTACGGGCATTTAGCAGACGCCACACACACACACACATACACATACACATACACATACACATACACATACACACACACACGCGCGCGTGCGTGCGCGCCACGTCCCTGACGTCCCTCTTTCCTCCCCCCTCCTCACCAGCGGCGCTGAAGACACTCTTTAATGGACTTCTGAGTGACGAGCACCCTCAGCACGGAGCCCCGACACGCCGCAAATAAATAAATAAAGGCATAAATAAGAGGGCGACAGCGCGCTATCCCGCTCACAAGCGCACGTCGAGAGAGGCAGAATGGACGAGTGGCTGGGGATGTAGATTACCGGCTCCCGGGGCTGAAGTTCTGAGAAGATTAATAAAAAATAATAAGGTACGGAGAATATTGACTATACTGCTCTACATAATAGCTGATGTAATGTACTTTACATATACTTTCAATGAATCGCTCGCTCACTTATTATTATAAATACTGTATCACTGTTGTTGTTATTATTCAAATTGTTAGTGGTCATATGATCACACATATCATCACATATATTTCCAGCGTTACACAAAATGAACCATTCAGGCACCAGGGAACACCTCCTGGAGGCGGGAGGCGGCACCCCACCGGAGTACAGTCTCCCGGACCCGGGCCGAGGGGAGGCCGCTGCCCCGCGGCAGAGGGCCGCGGCGCGCTCCCGGCGGGGGGTGGCAGCGCCCTCTGCGGAGGAGATCATGGAGGCGTCGAGCAGCTCCCCGGAGGAGAGCTCCGAGGCGGAAGACGAGCTCCCGCACCCCGTGAGAAGGAGGAGGTGGGGGAGAAGGAGGAGGAGGAGGATGAGGAGGGGTTCCGGGCCGCGGACGGGCTGATGGAGACGGACGACCGGCCCGCCGAGGAGAGGGCGCGGGCGCAGCAGCAGTGGCAGAAGCAGAGGAGGTCCTCCATCCTGTCCGCCCTGACCATGAACTGCCTGCGGACCGCCAAGCCCCCCATGGACTCCAACAACCAGGAGGAGCTGGAGCCCGACCGGCCGTCCTGCCGCATCAACCTGGAGGTGTTCCGGTAAGGAGACGATGTGACGACACAGCGCGTCCCACACAGACGGCCACGCCGAAGGGCCAAGGGGCAGGAATACAGATGGTTGACTTATTGGTTGATTGATTAATGGATTAATTAATGTATTCATTGAATTACATTTACATTTACATTAAGGGCATTTAACAGACGCTTTTATCCAAAGCGACTTACAATATTTACATTTACATTTACATAAGTTAAAATAAGTAGCCTACATTTGTCAGATTTAATGATCGACACATGAATGACAGAACGACTCGATTGATTGTTTACTGTGTTTCAGTTTGACAGGGTTGATTGGTTGATCAATCACACGTGGATACATTTGATTTGATACAGTCTACCAATCCCTAAAAGGGTACGAGGATGAGTCCAGCGTCTCGTCACCAGCGATATGCTAATGAGTCCCAGAACGTCCACGCCCTCTTTTAGGTGAAGGAAGTAGGCACTCTGCTATTACTGTTGCTAGAACAGTAGGCTATTTCCATGAGCAGGCACCATCCCTAAAAGCTGCTGTGTTGTATTTCACAATGCTAACAACAAAAAATGAGGATTTGCGATTTAGTATGTTGCCACAAAAAGAAAGGGAAGGGAAAAGAAGGGGTTTGTGGCTCCAGGCAATCGGAAGAGAGAATCCCGATGGGAGGCTGTGGGACCCGGCGTCTACATTTGTTTACGTCTGCGGCAAACACTTCGTTACAGATTAGTAGCTAAAATCAGTTGATGTTCGATGTTAAATATGTCTAATCTAAAATAATGAAGGAATGAATGAAACTTTACGAACTACTAGGAGCTGTAATTACATGTCATAGTTCAGCTCCGAGTTAGCCTGCACCACCTAGCACTAGTGCTATCATGGTTGCACTCTGCATGTTAAATGCGCTATAAAAATAAAAGTGACTTGACTTGAATGAAAATAGATTGTTTTGGTGCCCTCATCTTCATTCATGATTCATACATTCATTGCTTAGGTAGTTCCATATGTCCCGTAGTCCACCTCTGGCCACTCGTCTCGTTCGCCCCGAGACCAGATTCCAGCGTGAAGGGACATCTGACATTGCCGATTAATTTAAGTTTTTCTAAAGAGCGACACCGGTCAGGACTTGGAAGAGAGTTGGTATAACTGGTCTGCTGGCTGGCCATAGCATTAGATCGGTATAAATGGCTATATATAATACTTGGGTGAAGTTCAGAAATGTAATGCACTGAAATTCTCATAGACCCCCATTCAAATATTTCCGGGTAGTTTCACCTAAAAATGCCCGGACGTGTCAAAAAAGTGGGCGGTACCCGGTTTGTTGGACTCATGTATGCATGCACATCACCAAGCATGACGGTCAGACAGACAGGCAAACACATCGCACAGCAGAAAGCAGACACGGGAACGCACGGCCCTCCATGTGAACAATGCAGAGAGAATCATTGGATCGATTGGTTCATTGTCTTTTCAGTAGTGGTGGTACGGTGGAAGAAGGGCCAAAGTATGACAGGGCCAAGTTGTTTGAAATTGTGGCCAGCGGCGACGTGGAGAAGCTACACGAACTGAAGGACTACATGAAGAGGAACACGATACGGCTCTCCCACTCACTGTGTAAGTAGCGCCAACACGTCACCGTTCATCAGGTTGAAAATGGTCTCATTATGTTTTTTTGTTTGTTTATGTTTTATATTGAAAGTGATTTTGTTTATAGGTCATGTAATAGAAATCTAAATAAATAATCACATTTGTCATAAAGGGTTTCTACACATTATAACAGATGTATTCGCTGTTTCATATCACATTTGTGGAGGATTGTTTGTGTTGTGTAATAAAGTAGCTTACTCTTTTTTTGAGAAAGGAAGCAAAATGCTCCCACTACTTCGCCGCAACCATCACTCATTTGTAAGTAGGCTATTTTGCAGATAAATGGCCTGAAAAATCATGCAATTGGACTTCACTAGTAAGTTACCACGCTTTGCCAAAGCGACCATTTAGAAAATATGTTTCCTAAAAAGCTTTTTAGATCAATTCATAAAAAAAATGCTACAAATCCCAGATTTGGAAATTCGGGAACATTGAAACTTGACAAGTGAGCTTGGCAACTCGAATGAACCACGAATTCACCTCTGAATAACTCTTAACTTGAATTCACTGTTGAATTGACCGTGAACGAGCGTGACTCCTCAGACCAGTCCCACGGGAAGACTGCCCTGATGAAGGCCCTGCTGAACGTGACCAGCGGGGAGAACGAGATGGTGGAGTACCTGTTGGACATCGCGGAGGAAACGGGAGACACAAAGAAGCTCATCAACTCCGCGTACACGAGCTGCTACTATGAAGGTCACGTCGCCACCTTTAAGTCGTTTCCCCCCCTTGAGCCCTGCGTTAGTTAACCCGGGGCGTTACCTAACGCAGGGCATACATGTCTTGTAAGTGAAGCAATTCAAGTCAAACTAAAATAAAGTGTTTTTTTTATCATTAGTGATTCATGTCATGAATTATCCTGAAATTCCCATCCGTGATTAATGAAGCACATCTTCAACCGTCTTATTAAGCGATTGCCCAACTGACCAATTATTAATTTAACCGTTCAGTGATTCAGGCATTAATCTAATTTATCGTGGACTTAAGGGACGGGCCGTTAAAAAACCCATTTGCCGTTGTTCCGTGCCGTTTACACCTTAATAAACGGCTTCAACTCCGTTCACGCCCTGACGTGTAGGTCAAACGGCTCTCCACATCGCCATCGAGAGACGGAACACGTACTACGTGAAGAAGCTGGTGGAGAAGGGAGCAGACGTCCACGCCAGAGCCTGGGGCAAACTGTTCCAGCCAGACAGCTCCGAGCCCAGCTTCTACTTCGGTGAGGAGGGCGACTCTTACAGGAGATTTCACAGGACCCATAATGTTGCATGACCATCGCAAAATGAGTAGGGTTATTATGATGTAGGTTATCATGGATAAAAACGATGAAAGCGCAACACAATTAGAGGCAGGAAATGACAGTAACCATTGTTTGTACATTTAGCCAATTCGCAGATTGTTTTATCTGGGAGGCTGAGGAGCATATAATCAATATTGGAGTAACAACGCAGGGCGATCAAGTTTCTAATGTGGACGGCGTGCATAGCAGCTGAAATAAATAAATACAGCGTGTTGCATTGGGAGATGACATATAGTGACATGTAGTCCCTATAGCCACCTTTATGATCAGAACAATGACTACAGATGCTTGATAAGTTTAGAGTTGGATTGTTTTTTACTGCTTGGTTATTCTTGAGGTTTTTCAGTTGATGACAGTTCTGATTGGCTCTCCCAAAGTCGACCCAACAAAAATCTATAAAGTCGTCAAAAGGGGCAGATCCTAATTGAAACACACTTCTGCCTAACAGTTTTCTCTGGTTGTTTTGTAGAAGAAGAAGAAGAACTAGAAAACACAATTCCAAGGAATTACCATGGCATGACAATGTAAAAAGGCTGCAGTGTAAACTAGAAAATGTGTGCATAGAAATGACTGTGATCTTTCTGATCAATACTTCGCTAGCTAGCGCTAGTAAGTTTGCACTCTCATATCAAGACAACATTAACGAAAGGTTGACGACAAAATCAATGACCCCCAACAAACACCCAAAACTGGAAAACTTACCTTGGTTGTAATTTCAGATATTTGTATCAAATGGCAGTTTGACGAGCGAATCAATTGCACGGCAGTGAATCGCAACACATCACGGCAGTTCGTGAAATAGTCACGAAATGTAATCTATTGATTTGTGTACATGGACACGAATTTCCTTTTTTTTTCGTGACACTCAGCACGACTTTCAAACTAATGTATTCCTGCCCCACGTTTTTACAGTTAAATACTACAGTACCCATGAGCCTCTTGGTGAAGACGCCAGCTAAAGCTACCCGAGGACCTGCCACCAGTTCTCTTTTAATGATATCCTAACCCTACGATATGATTGTTAGGGGTAAGGGTTCGGGTTAGGGTTTAGGGGTTAAGGTAGGGTTTGGGTTAGGGTTTGGGTTATAATGAAAGTTGTGCTGAGTGTCACGAAAAAAAAAGGAAATTTGTGTCCATGTACACGAATCAATAGATAAGGACTATTTCGTGACTATTTCACAAACTGCCGTGAGACTGGGTTGTGAATCGAGCAGAGGATAGTGAAAAGGTTCACAGCTGTAGCGTGTGTCAATCATGCCAATGCTGCTTAATCGTTCTCAGCTGGAAAGTTGATTAGCGGAGTCATAGTAACAATGGGATTACGGGCTCAGTTAGTTGTAGGCTATCTATACAGGGAATTTCATGCTTTTTTAATCACAAATAGCTCAAAACTTATAAAGGTTTCATATCTGAAAAGTAGATAGCACACCTACAATTAACGAGACCTTTGTAATGACGTTAGATCTGTATCATGTGATCCAATGGTACGGCGGGAATTAATTGCAGTAAAAAGTCGCGAGAATAATTATAAAGTGGGATAACAGTTCATGGCATGACATCATGCCATGAAATTACTCTTTTGATCCAGTGAGGGAAATTTGGTCTCTGCATTTAACCCAATCGTGAATTAGTGGAATACACTCAGCACACAGTGATGGTGAGGCACACAGTGAGGTGAAACACACTAATCCCGAGGCAGTGAGCTGCCAACAGCGGCGCTCGGGGAGCAGTGAGGGGTTAGGTGCCTTTGCTCACAGGCACTTCAGCCGTTCGTACTGGTCGGGGTTTGAACCGGCAACCCTCCGGTTACAAGTCCGAAACCGCGGCTGCCCCAATTACCTGTTTTTTTTTTAAATCTTTTTTATTTTTTATTTTGGAGGAAGTTCTCCTGCTGGAACGGCTCGGTTTTACTCGCCTTTAAAACACACGCGTGAGAGTATAAGCTAAAAGCGCGAGAGTGGGAACAAACCCCGCGGAGACGCCGCGTCGTCGACGCGCGGCACCAACGCGGAACGTCTGGCTGCTCCCTTGCGCCCCAGGGGAGCTGCCCCTCTCGCTGGCCGCCTGCACCAACCAGCCCGAGCTGGTGGACTTCCTGCTGGCCAACGCGGCCAGCGTCGCGCGGCAGGACTACCACGGCAACACGGTGCTGCACGCCCTGGTGATGGCGGCCGACGACGACAGCCAGGACAACACGGCGTTCATCACGGCCATGTACGACCGCATCCTGCTCTCCACCGCCCGGGTCGACTCGGACTGGAGGCTGGAGGCCGTGCAGAACAACCAGGGGCTGACCCCCCTGAAGCTGGCCGCCAAGATGGGCAAGGTGGAGGTAAAGGCAGCAGGGCCGGCCCTAGCCTTTTGGGCGCCCTAAACAGAATTTGATTAAAACTTTTTGGGGGCCCCCCTCCCACCACCGTGGAGTCACCAGAAAATGTGAATTTAGTAGATGTGATTTCCTGTATTCTGGTTCATTTTAGGGATGGCCAGCTGGAGATGGGCCAGGGGTGGAGCCAGACTTTGTGTACATCCGGGGCTTAGTCCAGAGGGGGGTCTGGGAGTTCTCCCCCATAACATTTTTAATTTCTAAGATGCGATTTCCTGCATTCTAGTCCCTTTTAGGGTGACCTGCTGGACTCTGGCAAATCCTAAATCCCTTCTAATTCATAGCCTACATTTTCAGTTGCAGGGCCTGCTCAAGACAATACTATTTAATGGAAAGAAATAATAACTATTCAGTTGTCATAACTTCAAAAGCTTAAAAAAGATCTGGGGCTTTTGAAGTGAGATTCGGGGCTTCAGCCCCGAAAGCCACCCCCCCGCTCCGCTCCTGAGATAGGCAATACCTTAATTTGTTCAGATTCATAGCCTATAACCTGACTTGCAGGGCCTGCACAGGCATACAGATACAGCACTGGGTTTAGCTGCCCCCAAACCATAAGCCTACTTTAAAGGCCTGGCCTATATTTTGGATTCAAAGTTAAGTCCATAATTGAGTACATACATTCAGGGTTCGACACAGACATTGTATCATAAGCAGAATTTCATGATTTAGAGGGTTTTCAGATATATCACATCACATATCCTGGGATATTTACCTGAGGGGCCCCATTCAGACATCAACCCATAACCCATTTTGTATGAATAAGGAGCCCTATTAAGACATAATACATTCTGTATTTGATCTGGGGCCCCATTAAGAGAGGATTCCACCCTTGTATTAATATAGTAGTTATTTACCCCAAACTAGTGTCTTTTTAACCTTAGAGGGTACTGAAATCACACATTTATTTTTAACTCTCATAATTGAAGTGAAACTATAAGTGTGGTTTACTGAATTTGAATTGAAAAATAACAAAATACAATAGCAGGCATTGCATTTGTTGTAAACAAGTAAACCAGCTTAATGACTTGTTTTTTTTGTTTAAACTTGGAACAGATCTGCAAATTGGCATTCAATGTGCAATCGTCAACGACAAAATAAAACCAAAATAGACAATATAAATGTCAATAATGTAATAAAAAATAAATCAAATACAAAAATAAATATAGATACTTAAATAATTAAAGTGCCTCACTTTTGTTTTTAAACCTTTTAGCTTTAGTTTTCAACTTCTTAAAACAGTCAAAACTGAATACTAAAAATGAAGAATAATAACAAGTGTTCAACAATGACAATTATTCCTGAAAACTAAAAAAAAAAAGATTTTTTTTTTTTTTTTTTTTTTGGGGGGGGGGGCCCTAGGGGGCCCCAAGCGGCCGCTTAGTTCGCTTATGCCTCGGGCCGGCCCTGAATGGCAAGCCTAGACGCCCGGCTCGGCTGACCGTGCGGTTGTCGGTGTGTGTGTGTGTGTGTTTGTGTGTGTGTCTGTGTGTGTTGACCACAGTCAATTGTAAATTAGATTGGTAAATTAGAACGGTTTCCTCCCAGAACGGCTATGGAAGACGCACACGTGATAGTAGAATTCAAAATCGAGATCTAGAGCCGAACATTGCAGATCTGCCCAGAATAGGCGAGAACAGCCAGAATACAATAGAATACAATAGAATAGGACGGACCAGAACTTACCCATGCAGTCTTTCCTGTATCAGCCTCAGTTTATTTATCTTCCAACAGAACATCGATTCTTCTTGTCAATCTGCTCGTCTTCTCTCGGGACTGACTCGTCCACTACTCAAGTCAATTCCAGCCGATGGTATCAGTCACTGTAATGTATCTTCCCTGGCCCACGCCATACCACTCTCCCCTCTAAGCCTACATCCTCCAAAGGGGAAGGAATAACTACAGACGTCTAAATGGAAGGGTGCTCCTCGGGAAGGACCCCAGAGGGAGGGGGGGGTCTCTTCGACCGTAGAAGATTGAAGAAGGTCCAGATGGCTGGGGAACACTTTAACAGTAGAACTAAAAAACTATGTGGAAACAAAGGGGTGACTGTAACATCTGCTCTGGCTCCCCTGTGTGCACGCACGCTCTCTCTCTCTCTCTCTCTCTCTCTCTCTCTCTCTCTCTCTCTCTCTCTCTCTCTCTCTCTCTCTCTCTCTCTCTCTCTCTCTCTCTCTCTCTCTCTCTCTCTCTCTCTCTCTCTCTCTCTCTCTCTCTCTCTCTCTCTCTCTCTCTCTCTCTCTCTCTCTCTCTCACTTTCTGTACCCCACCCAGCTGTTCAAGCACATCCTCCAGAGGGAGGTCAAGGACTGGGAGACCAAGCACCTGTCCCGCAAGTTCACCGAGTGGTCGTACGGCCCCATCCGCTGCTCCCTGTACGACCTGGAGTCCCTGGACACGTTCGGCGACGGCCGCTCCATCCTGGAGCTGGTGGTCTACGGCAGTGACAACCCTGTGAGTTGAGAGGGCGGGGGGGCGGGGGGGGGGGTGGTTCTCTATGTGGGCTGCTTGCTGTTTCGGCTACTGCGGGATCACAGTGTCGCCCCCCTTGCACCATGGCGGTGCACAGGGCCTCGCAGGGTTGTGGGTGCGAATCCCTGACGGTGCTCGTTCAGAAGGTGCATGAATGCAATCGGGCGTTGGGACACAAAAGGGATCGCTCTATTGCTGATTGCTGTCCCTGATTGGTCTCTTTAGGTTGTCATAGTGATAGGGTGGTTGGGTGTGGTTAGGTAGGGCGGGGCTGGGAGAGTCCATTAGTAAGGGAGTTTGCACCGGGCGCATTGGATGAAAGTGTAGTAATGTGGTTGAAGGGTGGATTTAGTCGTAGTTCAAGTTCCATTTGAAGTACTGGGTATTCGACTCTAGGCCTGTACCGCAGTGTGTGTTGAAAGTCACTGTAAATTGATTCGGATAAAGCTGTGGGCTTCATCCAAACGACCAGAGCAATGATTTCCATTTTAAAGTTAATATCTTTTGTACTTGTGTGTGTGTCTGTATCTGTGTGCGTGTGCGTGTGCGTGTGTGTGTGCGCACGCATGCACGTGTGTGTGTGTGTGTGTGTGTGTGTGTGTGTGTGTGTGTGTTCTGCAGAGACGTATGGACCTTCTGCAGGTGGAGCCTCTGTGTGGCCTGCTGAACGAGAAGTGGAACCAGTTTGCGGGTCGTCTCTTCCTGCTCCACTTCATGGTGTACCTGCTGTACCTCTGGGCCTTCACCACCATCGCCTACAACAAGAAAGTGAGGACAAGGATGACACTCTCAGGGTCCTTGTAATCTGGTGGCCCTGTTAGACTCCATGTGATGCTGTTCTTAATGAGTAGTACATATGAATGCATTATTTTTTTACAGAATTAAAAAATGACTCTTAATAACAACCCAATGTGCTGCTGCTATTATTGTGAATCTATGAACAACAATACACATTGAAATAACAACATTTTAATTAAAGTAAGGCTCCCAAACAAACCTTTAATGAACGGGACAACGTTAAGCGAAGGATTCATGAATGAATGAATGAATGAATGAATACCTATCTTTCATGGCGATGCATCTCTAGCAGTGGGTTTGTGTAGTGGAACATCTCGGTACTTTCTGGCCTCCAGCTTCCGTTCCAATTCATGAAGACCCCCAGAGGTTTCATGTACCTCGTCTACCGCCTGATCACGCTGATAGCATCCATGTACTTCTTCCTCAGAGGGGTGAGTGACGGACGGATTTGATTCAGATTTTCAACTCTGCACATTTGCACATTGCACATTTGCACATCTATTTTGGCCAACTTGTATCTGCACATCTATTTTGGCCAACTTGTATCTGCACATCTACTTTTATTTTTATATCTACACCTCAGTAAGACTCAGTTACCAATTGCACTGTTCATCGCAATGATGACTACTATGTATGTTCATCTACCAATTGCACTGTCCATCTCAATGATGACTACTATGTATGTATATAGGTTTTCATTTTTTCATCTGACCTGATTCTAAGAGCTTGCATATAATTTTATCTTAATTTAGGTAAATCTATTTATTGTTTATTGTCTATACTCAGGTTTTTATCGCACTCCTCTATCCCCTTGTACTGCTGGTCAATGTGAATTTCTCCTAAGGGGGATTAATAAAGGAATATCTTATCTTGTCTTATCTTAACTCAACACAGTGTGGCGGCTAGTTTGAATCCCAGCCAAAGGGCACTGAGGTCGGACCTCGTGTGTCCACATCATAACAGTGGGCGCCCAGGCGGTGCAGGCCAACCCAACCTGCGGCTCCTCAGTGAACTGCACCTCGAGAGTTATCTCTGGGTGAAGGCATCTGCCGAGCGTCTGTTTGTGTCGAGCTGACCTTCTCACGACGTGTGGAAATGTTTTGGGGGCTTTCTGTTCCCAGATCGTGGACTTGATGAGAAAGCGCCCGAAACTGAGCACATTCCTGATAGACGGCTACTATGATGTCTTGTTGTAAGTTCTGTCCTAGTTGGACTCTTCTTCTACACAACACTGTTGCAGCGTAATTATTGCAATAGCACAATACCTACTTTTGAAAAGACACAACTTGCTTATCTGGCATTTTGGTGACAACTTTTTAGGACTTTAGAAGAAGCAGAATAGAAGCTGCATCGTGTGTGTGTGTGTGTGTGTGTGTGTGTGTGTGTGTGTGTGTGTGTGTGTGTGTGTGTGTGTGTGTGTGTGTGTGTGTGTGTGTGTGTGTGTGTGTGTGTGTGTGTGTGTGTGTGTGTGTGTGTCTTTATGTGTGTGCGTGCATGTGTGTGTGTGTGTGTATATGTATGCGTGTGTGTGGGTGCATATGCGCATGTGTGTGTGTGTGTGTGCATGCGTGCGTGTGTGCACAAATGTGTGTGTGTGTGTGTGCATGCGTGCGTGTGTGCACAAATGTGTGTGTGTGTGTGTGTGTGTGTGTGTGTGCGTGGCGTTGCCCCAGCTCGTCCCAGGGCTTCCTCTTCCTGGTGTCCGCGGCTCTGTACCTGCTCAGCCGCCCAGAGTACCTGGCCTTCATGATCCTCAGCATGGTGCTCGGCTGGGTCAACCTGCTCTACTTCTTCCGGGGCCAGAAACGCATGGGCGTCTACAGCGTCATGATCCAGAAGGTACTGGCGGCGCCGGGCCGCGTAACGCACATGTTTATGGACGTACACACGGCCTGTACCTATGCCTGGAAGCAGTGTGTGTGTGTGTGTGTGTGTGTGTGTGTGTGTGTGTGTGTGTGTGTGTGTGTGTGTGTGTGTGTGTGTGTGTGTGTGTGTGTGTGTGTGTGTGTGTGTGTGTGTGGGGGGGGGGGGGTAGGCTCCTCTGTGGTTCCCAGTGCATCACTGTGTGCGTATGGTGGGTATACGGGTGTCTATGGGGGTTTGTGTGAAAGGCACCAAACCATTGCATGAGTGAACCCCAAGCTAAGACGCTAAGAACTATTCCATCTTGGTGAACAAAACCCCATTTAGAGTGATTTTCTGTAGAACCAAATAACCCGCTGCGTTAGACGCCCCTTGTTCAGGATGACTCCAACCTCTGAATCTGGAGCATCATTAGAACGCTGGGGCATTAGTGATTCCTGGCACTTAACGATCCGCTATGAATAAATCAGGAACAAAAGGAGAAGAAGGGAAGCTTTTACTCACAGTGTCTTTTGAGTGTGGTGCAAAAAAACCCTCAGGCCGATCCCTGAATGTAACAGAAAAATGAACCTCGGGCCGAAGAGGTTTTCAAGGCGCCGGGGGACTCTCGGGGTGCCGTTGGTTGCCATGGTTTCTGTCATGTCACGCCTCACTCTCACACCTTTTCTCTTGTCTCCTCCACGAGGTCATCACGGGCGACATCATCCCCTTCCTCCTCATCTACGTCATCTTCCTCTCTGGCTTCTCCGCAGGTGCACCTGCCAAAGGAAATACACTAGACCTGCAGTATATATATAAATATTTCTCCATGTATATATATCAGTATGGATACATATATATCCGTATATATACAGTATATATTCGGCTGTATATGTACAGCCAAATATGTCCATGTCCACATGAAATAGACATATTCGGGTTGGTCAAGTTCATATGGAACTTGAACAACTGTCCACATGTCTTATATATTAAGACATGTGGACAGTTGGAGGTGGGGATCGAACCGCCAACCCTCCGGTTAGTGGTCGACCCGCTCTATGCACTGAGATATGCCGCCCCATATATATATATATATATATGGAGAACTACTGATAGCAGCAGATTGTGAAATGAAATTGGCTGCTCAATGTGACAATCATCTTCTGGAAGCATCTTTAATAATTCAACTTACAGGGTTGCCAACTTGCACATAGTGCAGCCATAACAGTCTCTACGTCAACACTGACTTAACCCCAGGTTAAGAAAGGAGGCACCTCAGTGCTTCCACAGGAAAACCCCACCAGGTAGTCAACACAGAGACAGAACCGCTCAACAAAATGCATTCCGAACCCAACAGGCTAAAGTCCACACACAGCCACCCCCACCTGACCCATCCACCCTTGTTGTTTGGTCCGGTCCCTCCCAGCCATAGTCACCATGCTCACGGACCAGCCCCAGTGGTTTGAGGGCAAGTCTGAGCCCCCGACCTGCCCGGCGGAGGAGGACTGCAGCGGGCCGGACTTCAGGAACATCACCTTCACCTCCCTGGAGCTCTTCAAGCTCACCATTGGGATGGGAGAGCTGGCGTTCACCAAGGGGTATTCTGATGTGCATGATGCAATGTGACATGGAATACCATGGTTTCAGGTCTGTTAGTTGACATGGATATACTGTAAATAATAATAATAACAATAATAATAATAATAATAATCATCATCATAATGATAATAAATTATGCCTTCACTATCTCCCATGTATTTTCCACATTGCAATTTCGCATTGCATTTGCGCATTTCTCTGTCTCATTGGAAAACATGGAATTCGCTTGTTAGACACAAAGGGTCGGGACCTTTAACGTCCCATGGCCTACCCCCCTGCTGCCGGCCCCTACATCTGGGTCCTGACCCGCAGTCTGGGAGAACCGCAGGCCCAAGGAGAGCCACCACCAGTCGCTCTTACCACCTGTTTCCTGCTCCTCCTGCAGCTACAAGCAGGAGGAGCTGCTGTCCCTGCTGCTGATCGTGTACATTGTGCTCACCTACATCCTGCTGTTCAACATGCTCATCGCCCTGATGAGCCACACGGTGGAGGAGACCGCCAAGGAGAGCACTCGCATCTGGAAGCTGCAGGTGGACTCATTGGCACTCACTGGTTGTGTGTGTGTGTGTGTGTGTGTGTGTGTGTGCGCGTGCGCATCTGTATCTGCGCATGCTTTCCTTACATATGTGTGTGTGTGTGTGTGTGCGCGCACAGGTGTGTGATTCTGTGTGTGTGTGTGTGTGCGCACAGGTGTGTGATTGTGTGCGTGGTGTACAGCTATATCTTGTGTGTGTGTGCATGTGTATCTGCGCATGCTTTCCTTACATATGTGTGTGTGTGTGCACACAGGTGTGTGAGATTCTGTGTGCGTGCTGTACAGCTATATCTTGTGTGTGTGTGTGTGCATCTGTATCTGCACATGCTTTCCTTACATATGTGTGTGTGTGTTTGTGTGTGCGCGCACAGGTGTGTGAGATTTTGTGTGCGTGGTGTACAGCTATATCTTGTGTGTGTGTGTGTGTGCATCTGTATCTGCCCATGCTTTCCTTACGTATGTGTGTGTGTGTGTGTGTGTGTGCGCGCACAGGTGTGTGAGATTCTGTGTGCGTGGTGTACAGCTATATCTTGTGTGTGTGTGTGCATCTGCCCATGCTTTCCTTACGTATGTGTGTGTGTGTGTGCGCACAGGTGTGTGAGATTCTGTGTGCGCACACAGGTGTGTGAGATTCTGTGTGTGTGCATCTGTATCTGCGCATGCTTTCCTTACATATGTGTGTGTGTGTGTGTGTGTGTGTGTGTGCGTGCGTGCGTGCGCGAGATTCTGTGTGCGTGGTGTACAGCTATATCTTAGGTGTGTGTGATTTCGTGTGTGTGTGTGTGATTTCGTGTGTGTGTGTGTGTGTGATTTCGTATATGTGTGTGTGTGTGTGTGTGTGATTTCGTTTGTGTGTATGTGTCTGATTTCGTATGTGTGTGTGTGTGTGATTTCGTATGTGTGTGTGTGTGTGATTTTGTGTGTGTGTGTGTGTCCCATGCGTCGTCCCATGCGCGTGTGTGGGGGACCAGAGAGCCATCACCACGCTGGACCTGGAGTGGGGCCTCCCCCGGTGCCTGAGGAGCAGGCTGCGGTCCGGGGTGGAGAAGGACCTGTCTGGGGGCCTCATGTCCAACGAAAAGGGCCCGCGCTGGTGCTTCAGGTGAGCCCCCGTGTCTCCTCACACACACACACACACACCCAGACACGCACACGCACACGCTCACACACACACACACACACACACACGCACGCACTTACACACGCGCGCGCGCGCGCACGCACGCACGCACACGCACGCACGCACTTACACACACGCACACACACGCACGGCACGCGCGCACACACACACGCACGCACGCACGCACGCACGCACGCACGCACGCACACACGCACACAGAGGTCCCCAACCAGTTAGAACCGTGGTTCCCCAACCGGTGTGCCGTGCAGTGGCGCGAGATGGGCTAATTGTGTCGCTCAACGACCACAAAAGACCCTCCTCCGGGTCCTGGTCTCTCTGTCGCCCCCTGCAGGCTGTAGAGCTCCAGCCCAGCCTCAGAGTC
Source organism: Urophycis tenuis (assembly GCA_036785325.1). Classification (NCBI taxonomy): domain Eukaryota; kingdom Metazoa; phylum Chordata; class Actinopteri; order Gadiformes; family Phycidae; genus Urophycis; species Urophycis tenuis. The sequence goes on from JAXIVH010000027.1 coordinate 672,727, forward strand.
TGGCCTTCCCCACCAGCTGGTTGACTCTGCTTGCATCCCCAGCCCTGATGCCACCGCTCCAGCTCTTCACTGCGAAGAACAGTGCGCTGGTGGTGGCTTCCACAGAGTGCCACAGTGTCTGTGATAGATGTTACACGCGTTGAAAGATCTATTATATGACGTATATCAAAATGTGGAACATGTATATATGTATTTATATGTATGTATTTTTTTTTACTTAGTGCTAGCCTAGCTTTCTTCTTATGCATGCGCCGTTTAGCAAAACAACAGAACAAACAATAGGAGGATTTTAGAAGGCAACAGTTTGGGTGGTTGATGTTTAAGACTCGAAAAACATTGGGCTATTTTGAAGATCGAAACAAATGCTTTTTTTTTTTTTTAAACCACAAGTAAGTCTATGAGGCATGAAACACAAATGTTTAACAGACTCTGATTTCCAAAAAGTCATGATCACACTTTTACTGCGCCAGATAACCCTGCTAGCTCACAGTCACGACTTTGAACTATGATTATGGTGATTCATTTTTATGGCCCGTTTTTATGGCCTACACTGCACGGCTAACCATCCCCGGATTGGTGCTTCCCTCCTCTGTGCTCCTTCTCTGGGTTTCTGTCCTGATAATTGGGTTAGTTTCGGCTAATTTATAGCTTAAGGTTATAGGTTAGTTGCAAGTTCTCAAGCCACTTATGACAAATGTACTCTTAGTAAGTCGCTTTGGATAAAAGTGCCTGCTAAATGCCCTAAATGTAAATGTGAATTTAACCATTGGTATTTTTTACAAAAGAATGAATCCATCCGATACCTCTTTAATGTGTGTGAAATCTTGCGACAAAAACATACTTTGGGAATAATGCGTGTGATATTTTCCACAACCCTCCCCTATATGACCAAGTGGCTTCTGCTTGGCATTCCTTGTTAGCATCGGGGTGGCGTCTTTATCCCCAGTCAGGTCAGGAACCCCTGAGCCAGACATGCTGTGCATCAACAGTAGACATGAGACCTGCTCATTCTTCCTCTACCGTGGCGTGTGTCTCATAGAGTGGAGGAGGTGAACTGGAGCGAATGGAGGAGCAATCTGGGCAACATCAGGGAGGAGCCCTTGACTACACAGATATGTCCACCGGCGCCACCAGCCACCACGCCCAAGAGCACGAGTAAGGGCCCCCGGGCAGCATTTGCCTCGACGGTGTCCTCGTAACGTGTGTCGTTACCAACCTGGTCCTCACAGGAATCTGTGAAATAGCCACGGACGCTTAACTCAAAATCTGCGGTGGGCCCACGGAATCACTGAAAGCTCCGTGAAACTCACAGAAATGGATGAGATGAGATGGATGAGAACGTTATAGACACAATCGAGTAAAAAAAGGAATCACCCAGTTGTGTCTCACTATACCATCCATCGATTATTGAATATCCCACTTAAATGAAGGCATAATTTAAGCCTACGACAAATATGCAGTCCTGAAACTACTGTAATTATTCCATTTTAATGTAGCCCAAAGTTATAAAAGTCAGTTGACCGAAACATGAGTGTCATTAACTTGCATAGGAGCAAAATCTGTGTGAGTTTCACGGAAATGTCAGTGATTCCACCACGTGGGCCCACCACGCATTTTGTTTTGTTAAGCGTCCGTTGCTATTTCACGGATTCCTGTGAGACCAGGTTGGTTGTTACGCATGTAGTAAGCAATGTGCCATCCTGCAACATTGTGCCGTTCATATGTAAAAAACGTGAATGGAAACAGCCTGTAACTGCACACTGGGATTTAGGGTTGATGTGTAACTGCTTAACCCCTTAACCCCCGAACCCGACCCACACTGCATTGTTGCCTGCCATTTCAAAATGTCACCACATATTAGGCACATGCCGTTACATGTTGTTACAGTGCTTATTACACAGTACTTGCTTGTTTAATTGAAATGTAACCGGACACTGAAATGTAAAGAGCAACCAAGGCAAAGACTGCATGTTATATAAGATTATAAGATGTATAGAATGTGTATAGAATGTGGGTGTTGGGGTCGGAGCACAGAACCTTTCAGTTGGGATTCAAACCCCCTCAGCCCGAGATATTGTAGCCTACTAATCAATATAACAACAATAGTAACATCATCAGTATTATGGTCGGCCTGGCTGTAAACACACTAACCCCCTGATTCTGTCCCACCCGACCTAGGCAGGAGAATCCATAACGTCCTGTGGATGTTCCGACCGAGACTGTCAGATAAGCGGCAGCAGGAGGACGAAGGGTAACGCGTCCGGACTCATCGTTCACCTGGTACAACGTGAACGATGAGAGCAGATCATGGTGAAGGCTGCTGGTGTCTGCTGCTCTCTCTATCGTGGACGCTTCAAATCATGAAGATATAATAAAGAGAACATTGAAAACATATCTGCTTCCCTTTTTTTTTTTTTTTTACTCTGGAAATCTTGTAACTTTATTATGAGCAAATCGTTTGGAACCACAGAAAATGTAATAATGATCTCGGGGCCCTTCACTCTGTAGGTTTTCAATGAAGTGTTCCGTCTAGCTTTAGAACTACATATTACCATGGGTACACCCATTGGACAACTACTATAAGAATAAATAATTCATATCTTTTTGAAGGAATTTTCAATCAATAAGCATTTAAGCATTCTCTCAAAGACTATTCGCACGTGTGTGTGTGTGTGTATATATATATATATATATATATATATATATATATACACACGTATCAAAATTACTTACTCCAGTAAAAAAACAACAACTGCAATGTCATAATGCACTTATTTACTGTAAAATATGATAGTTGTTCTAAGTCATACATTATCGGAGCCATGCTTAGTGCACGAGCAGAGAGGGCATCAGCGGGACCAAAACACACAACAGCAGAGCTAAAAGCAGACGGGTACGGCGGCCGTGCGGGGACACGCTGCCCACAGCGCCTCTTTCTGCTCGTCAATAAAGAGGCGCTGCTGCTGTAGCAATGGAGGGGGTAACTGTAGGGCAGGTATTTGACGCGGAGTGCATTCTTAGCAAACGACCGAGAAAGGTAAGGAAAACCTCGCAATAACGGGAAACCTCCAACAATTCCGACTCTGGTGTTTGTTTGTTGTATCGGGCTAACAAACCTTTTACCCCCTTTTCCCAGGGCAAGTTTGAGTATCTGGTGAAGTGGAGAGGGTGGTCTTCCAAGTAAGGAGCTAGCCTTTCTACATTAGCCGACACGGCTAGCGTGCGTGAGATGGGAAACAAAAAGGAAACCATAACATTGCGCTCCTGGTTTTTCAGCCGGGTCATTGGTAGCTCCAGGTCACTGGTACTCAACCATGGGAGCACTGCAGCTGGTTTTAGGTTGAAGTCCTTGTGTAATATAGCGATCAGCGGAGGAGTGGGCTTTAGAGAGACAGTCTCTGCTCTCCTCCAAGCAGCTGATATCCTAGCACAACAAGGGGCACGGAATGCATTACATGGGCTGCAGTTAAACCATGCATTTATGTAAAGAATAACACATCCGTGCTGTGAATTAAACGTGCTTGCATGCAGCGCAGCGGATGATGGTATTTTGGCATATGATCAAGAATGCTTGTGAGTGTGAGTGTTTTTTAATGCATTCAGCAAGCTCATTCAGCTGCTGTTTGAGTCCCTTTTTAATATCGCATTAGTAAAATGAGTAGTGTGCAGGCCTACTCATGTGTGTAGGTCTACTCATGCTTTAATAAACTGTACATTTTCATTAGCCATAAAGCCATCTTGCTTTGTTTTAGGTAGTCTGCTGCAACTCCTTTGCATTCACAATAGTGCTCAATAACCAAGCAGATGTGTTTAGTTCAGGCTATAACCATTGGGTCGAGTAGCAAGAGGTTGCTGGTAATTTTGAGCAAACACATAATTTGTGTTTGCGCTTATGTTTGTGCTGTGTCTTATGTTTGTGCTATGTTTTCAGGCACAATAGCTGGGAGCCAGAAGATAATATATTGGACCCTCGGTTACTGGCAGCTTTCCACAAAAGGTGTGTGTGTGTGTGTGTGTGTTTGTGTGTGTGTGTGTGTGTGTGTGTGATTCAAGCCATCATATAAACTTACTGCAAGTTGCACAGAGTATTTGTAAATGTTGAATGGGAATCATATTTGTAATGTATTAACAATGGAGAATGCTTGTGCCTTTGATGGTATTATGGATATTGGAATGGAATTTGGTTCCAGACCTTTGAGTAATGTATGTACCTACAGTGTTTATGTACATAGCTTTTTAGTGTTTAATATGTACCATGCCTGAAATTGTCTTTTGTTTCTTGGTCCTTCTTTAGTTTTTTAGCAGTGCACCAAAACAAGTATCTTGTCTGTTCATTCTGTGTGTGTTACTTGGCTGATGAACCAAACCTGATTCTGGTTGGGCTGTCTCTCTTCAGGGAGCAGGAGAGAGAGCTGCTATTCCAAAAGAAAGGCAAGAGACCAAGAGGCCGCCCACGAAAAATACTGGTAAACCTCACACCTCAGAGTCCTTTTTTTATACCCTGTTCACGTAACAGTAACAACTCACTATTTCCTGACCGTCTCCAATCCATGAACAATGTTTTTGAGAGAGGAAAGTTTCAACCAGGGAGCGGGACAGGACAGTGTATCAGTTGGTGTGTTTAACTCCCAGCCTGAAAGGCACTGGGTTTGATCCCCAAGGTCCGCAGCCTAACCTGTGAGGCATCCTTGAGTAAGATGCCCAACCCCCTACCTGCCTCGTGATGATATCTGAATTCACTTTGGATGAGAGTTTGAGTATGAGAGGGTAAATAGCAAGTAAATGGTGATGACGGTAAAGTAACATGACTGACCTGTTGTGCTTCTCTTCCAAACCTGTTGTGTTGCCAGGAAACCGTCCCTTCAGCCAAAGACAGCCCCACCTCCTCGTCCCCCTCCTCCGGCCTCTCCTCGTCCGCCTCCTCATCTTCCTCCGAGGAGGACGACGACGATGAAGACGACCACGCCAAGAAGGCCAAGCCCGGCCCCCGGCCCCTCCACCCGGGCCCCCAGAAGCGGCCGCAGATCCTCCTGGCCAAGCCCGACCCGGTCCGGAAGAAGCGCGGGAGGAAGCCGCTGCACCCCGACCTGAGGGCCCTGCGGCAGGCCAAGGGCAGGCCGTCTCCCTCGCCGCCCCCTCCGCCGCCGCCGCCGCCGCCGCCCCCCCCCGGCCCCAGCTCCTCCCACCCGCCAGCAGCATCAGTCCCTCAGGCCCCACCGGGACGGCGCCCGGGAGGAGGCCCGCTCCGGCGTGAAGAAGCCCCTCCAGCCGGCCAGCTTCACCTACACGGGGCTGAGCCGGGGGTCCCGGGAGGAGGCCGCGCCGGGCTCCCAGGGCCCCGCCGGCTCCTTCACCCAGTCGGGCTCCTCCAAGCCGGCCTCCCTCAACTCCATGTGGGTGAGCCGCTCGCTGTCCGCCTCCGCGTCCTTCCACGGCAAAGCCGCCCCCCCCCCCATCCCACGGGAAGAGCCCGTCCTCCTCGGACCTGAAGCGCTCCATGTCGGACACGGGGGCCCGGGGGGAGGGGCTCAAGATGTCCCCCCCCGCCCCTCAAGCAGCAGCAGCAGGCCGGAGGAGGCGCGGGGATGCTGGGCCTCCACGGCGGCTCCAAGCACTCCGGCAGCTTCGGGAGGACCCAGGGAGGAGTCGGTGGCTCGTCGTCGTCGTCGTCCTCCTCCTCCTCCCAGCGCGCTCTCCTGGGCCAGAGGAGGCAGGACGGTGTGGCGGGTCAGCACCAGCACAACTCCTCCTCCAGCGCCTCGAAGCCCGCGGCCTCCTCCCCCGCTACTCCCCCCTCCCTCTCGGCGCGGGATCGAGTCACCCAGGCGCTCAGCCTGCGGGCCCTCAACCTGCAGAGTGTCACCAAGCAGGGCAATGGCCATCTCCACGGCAACAACAGCAGCAGCAGCAGCAGCAGCAACAACAACGGCAGCGGTGCCGGGGGCAACGCCGCCTCCCGGTCGAGTCTGAGGAGCAGCTCCGGCCCCGTGGGGAAGGGCGGCGAGAGGGCTAAAGAGACGCGCACCGCCCTGGCCTCCGGTCAGTACGCCAGTCCGCCAGCAGGGGGAGCCGCCGCGGAGCAGGGGAGCCGCGTGAGAGGGAAGGAGGCGGGGGCGGCGGCGGCGGCGATCGGGAGGGACGGCAAGGGGGCGGGGAGTCACGCGGGGAGGTCGAACAGCCGGGCGGAGAAGGGAGGCGGGGGAGGAGCAGGGGGCAGCAGTGGCGGGCGGCAGGAGGACAGGAAACACGGCGGCCAGAGCCAGACCCTGAAGGAGCTGAGCACGGGGGACTCCGACGAGACCAGCAGCAGCAGCGGCAGCGAGTCGGAGCGCGGCGGCGGCAGTGGCGGGGGCGGCGGCGGTGGCGGTGGTGGCGGCGGCGGCGCCTTCCTGTATCCCGGCAACCGGCCCAGCCT
>JAXIVH010000027.1:684141-686437 GCA_036785325.1 Urophycis tenuis
CGTAGTGCGTTGTGTGTGTGTGTGTGTCGTGTGCGCGTGTGCGTCGTGTGCGCGTGTGCGTCGTGTGCGCGTGTGCGTGTGTGGCGTGTGTGTGTGTGTGCGTGTGCGTCGTGCGCGTCGTGCGCATGTGTGCGTGTGTGTGCGCGTGTGCGTGTGTGTGCGCGTGTGTGCGTGTGTGTGGTGTGTGTGTGTGTGTGGGTCTGGCGGCAGGAAGGCCAGGGCTGTGGGAGGCAGGGATGCAGACTGTCTCCTCACACCCAGGTGAGAGAGGCTGGAACGCCCTGGGTGACTTCCCCCCAGCGTTCCCCCCGGGACCCTCAGTCCTCTGTCACTCCCCGCCCGTCCAGACTCCCGAGTGGAATGTCAGGACCCTTCAAACGTCTTCTGGAGACGGTTGGAGCCATACTGTGTGTGTGGTGTGTGTGTGTGTGTGTGTGTGCGTGTGTCTGCATGCGTGCGTGTGAATTGATGGAAAGCTTGAGTCAGTGTCTCCATGTAAACACTATTCCAGTAGATCCTTCCTTGAAATTCATACTTCCCCCGCCCTCCACACACCACACACACACACACACACACACACACACACACACACACACACACACACACACACACACACACACACACACACATACACACACACATACATACACGCACACATACACGCGCACAACGCACATACACACACACATATACACATGAGCGCACAAACACACATTCCAGGGCCATGGATCTCAACACACAAACCATCATTAGGAATGATTGGTCAATGCAGGGGCCGACAGACAGGGAGACATGACACAACAAATGCAAACGTACTGCAGAGGAGGAATTGCTGTGATGCATTGTGGGTGAGGGTTGGGTAAGAGCAACTGGTTGTAAAACTCAACCCATCCCTTTTTGGCAGATTCAAACTATGCAGCATAGACGTTTACTATAGTGTACAGCCTGAATGTTTGCTTTGCTTTTCATGGTTAAATAGATTGACGAAATTGGATGAAGTGTGGTTCTATTTACAACATGCTATGTTAGCATAGCATGCATGGCATGTATGCTAATTCTATGATATGCCAAGCCATGAGATTCTAGGCCATGCAATGCCGTGTGATGCTATGCGGGTGCTATGTCAGCGGAGCTATGCCTACGTGATGCTTTGCTGCACAGTGTCATACTACGTGAGACTATACTGCATGAGGCTATGCTGTGTGACGCAATGCTACGTGACGCTATGCTACGTGACGCTATGCTCTACGTGACGCTATGCTATGTGACGTTATGCTACATGATGCTGTGCTGCTGCACCTTTGCTACGCAATACTTTAAAATGCTATGAGACACTATGCTATGCTACTACGCAACACTGTGCTATGCAACGCAGCGCAATGCTACTCCCTCACTTGACTGGTCTCCAACCCACTTCAGAAATCATCAAAAATCAGACCCGGGGTTCGAGCTCAAAGCTGTCTTGACCCGTGTACCGTGAATACTAAACACGCAGCGCGCAGCGGTCTTGGCAAAGGTATACGGCTACGCATGCTATGCACACTTTAGCATAACCCCCCCCACCATCCCCACCCCCGGTACGTTCTAGCCCCCCTGTTGCCAAGTCCACTCAAACTGAACGCTTTCCCATGCATTCAACCCAGAGGGTAATCATCCTGTTAGCCGAGAGCACGGCTGAGGGTCACCACCGAGACGTGGACTTCCAGGATGGACCTGCTGGGAAGCGGCTGACCTCCCCGGGATGAGGAGCCCCCATCCTGGGTTTCTAATATCTAATATATTCACATCCATGCCAGCGTAATGCAAGTAATATGGACCATTAGGAGCCAGGCAGCGGTCAAAGAGATTGTGCAAATTCTGGCGGACGTTGACGTTCCATATATACAGGGCCATATGTACTGTACAGAGATATAGGGAGGCATTCACACAACGCACGCACACGCATACGCACAACGCACGCTTGTACACAACACACACACACATGCACGCACACATGCACGCACGCACACACACACACATGCATGCACGCACGCACACATACAACACACAAACAACACACACACGCATGCACGCACGCACACATATACATACACACTCACTCACACACACACACACACACATACACACACACACAAACACACACACACGCACGCACACATACACATACACACTCACTCACACACACACACACACACACACACACACACACACACACACACACACACACACACACACACTGCAGTATGAAAATGAATCCCTATGGTATACTGTGAAATGTTTACAAACGTTACAGTTT
>JAXIVH010000027.1:686637-689137 GCA_036785325.1 Urophycis tenuis
ATGCCTCTTTCGACTGGGTTATTAACGAAGCAAGCTTCCGGACTGAAAAGACATTTCTGACGTCAATCGGCGTAGTTCGCTTCAAATACTGGCACATCTATCCTGCTATCCTATCCTTACTCCATAGTTAAATCCAACAATGAATGCAGTAAAGGTGAAAGCAGCTTTTGTGTGACATTTGCAGATGATTTACAGTGACTGGTGTGTCACACCCAAAACGCAGAGGTCAAGTGTCTCGCTGTTCAACAAAAGTACAGTTTCTTCCGTGGAAGTACAAGTCCAAATGACAAACACGAAACCATCCAGCCGATGCTCTGTGGACAACAAAAGAGACTCTGTTGTTGCAAACAGTTATTTTGGTCACAAAGCTAGGAGTCTTGACGATGCACCGGAGAATAAAGTTAGTCACACACTGTGGTGTGGACACATGCTGTGCTGGTTTATAGCCCGCCAGTGAGACCAAATGTGTTTTTAAATGTGCTCCACCATTAGAGTAATTGTTGACATAACTGCCCCATCTTTAGAAAGTACGTACGCACGCACACACACACACACACACACACACAAAACACGCATACACACACACACACACGCACATTCACACGCGCACCTTTTTGATTATACCATTCTTTTTTATTTCCGTTCCAATGTTTTCTCAGCAATTTCATATATATATATATATATATATATATATATATATGTATATATATATATATATGGAACCACGCAGAATTGTGTGATTTATGAGGAAAAGTGTCTGCTGATGAGAACTACTGATGACCACACACCCAATCACACACACACACCTTAATGCAGATGTATATAAACTGTAACGTTTGTAAACATTTCACAGTATACCATAGGGATTCATTTTCATACTGCAGTGTGTGTGTGTGTGTGTGTGTGTGTGTGTGTGTGAGCGAGTGTGTATGTGTATGTGTGCGTGCGTGTGTGTGTGTGTTTGTGTGTGTGTGTATGTGTGTGTGTGTGTGTGTGTGAGTGAGTGTGTATGTATATGTGTGCGTGTGTGCATGCGTGTGTGTGTGTGTGTGTTTGTGTGTGTATGTGTGCGTGCGTGCATGCATGTGTGTGTGTATATGTGTGTGTGTGTTGTGTACAAGCGTGCGTTGTGCGTATGCGTGTGCGTGCGTTGTGTGAATGCCTCCCTATATCTCTGTACAGTACATATGGCCCTGTATATATGGAACGTCAACGTCCGCCAGAATTTGCACAATCTCTTTGACCGCTGCCTGGCTCCTAATGGTCCATATTACTTGCATTACGCTGGCATGGATGTGAATATATTAGATATTAGAAACCCAGGATGGGGGCTCCTCATCCCGGGGAGGTCAGCCGCTTCCCAGCAGGTCCATCCTGGAAGTCCACGTCTCGGTGGGTGACCCTCAGCCGTGCTCTCGGCTAACAGGATGATTACCCTCTGGGTTGAATGCATGGGAAAGCGTTCAGTTTGAGTGGAGTTGGCAACAGGGGGGCTAGAACGTACCGGGGGTGGGGATGGTGGGGGGGGGGTTATGCTAAAGTGTGCAAAGCATGCGTAGCCGTATACCTTTGCCAAGACCGCTGCGCGCTGCGTGTTTAGTATTCACGGTACACGGGTCAAGACGGCTTTGAGCTCAACCCCGGGTCTGATTTTGATGATTTCTGAAGTGGGTTGGAGACCAGTCAAGTGAGGGAGTAGCATTGCGCTGCGTTGCATAGCACAGTGTTTGCGTAGTAGCATAGCATAGTGTCTCATAGCATTTTAAAGTATTGCGTAGCAAAGGTGCAGCAGCACAGCGTCATGTAGCATAGCGTCACATAGCATAGCGTCACGTAGAGCATAGCGTCACGTAGCATAGCGTCACGTAGCATTGCGTCACACAGCATAGCCTCATCCAGTATAGTCTCACGTAGTATGACACTGTGCAGCAAAGCATCACGTAGCATAGCTCCGCTGACATAGCACCGCATAGCATCACACGGCATTGCATGGCCTAGAATCTCATGGCTTGGCATATCATAGAATAGCATACATGCCATGCATGCTATGCTAACATAGCATGTTGTAAATAGAACCACGCTTCATCCAATTTCGTCAATCTATTTAACCATGAAAAGCAAAGCAAACATTCAGGCTGTACACTATAGTAAACGTCTATGCTGCATAGTTTGAATCTGCCAAAAAGGGATGGGTTGAGTTTTACAACCAGTTGCTCTTACCCCAACCCTCACCCACAATGCATCACAGCAATTCCTCCTCTGCAGTACGTTTGCATTTGTTGTGTCATGTCTCCCTGTCTGTCGGCCCTGCATTGACCAATCATTCCTAATGATGGTTGTGTGTTGAGATCATGGCCCTGGAATGTGTGTTTGTGCGCTCATGTGTATATGTGTGTGTGTATGTGCGTTGTGCGCGTGTATGTGTGCGTGTATGTATGTGTGTGTGTATGTGTGTGTGTGTGTGTGTGTGTGTGTGTGTGTGTGTGTGTGTGTGTGTGTG
>JAXIVH010000027.1:694137-716637 GCA_036785325.1 Urophycis tenuis
CGACCTCACAGCAACACTGTCATCGCACTGGAAAATGCTCTGATCAGACGCCATTTTTGGATCTCTTCGCCAGTGTGTCCCTGCTCCTGGAGTTCCAAGATGGCGCATGTCCGAGGCACCAGGGGGGGGGGGGGAGCACCAGGGGTCCCCTAAGACTTCGTATACTTGGGAGGGAGGAGGGAGGAGGGGAGGGTGGGTGGGCGTGGAGGAGGAGGGGAAGCACCAGTGATGTACGAAACGATATGGGCACGCCGGGCAGTGGGAAGGTGGAGTCACAGGCATGGTTGCCCCCGGCGACGGGCGAACCTCAGTGCTTCCTGGTGTTGAAGAAGCCCACGCTGGTGGGCGACTCCTTCACGGTGACGGTGATGAAGTTAGCCGTGACGTCCGTGACAAACACGTGCTCCAGGAGGCTCCGCGCCGGCCGCCAGTCCGTCTCGCCGTCCAGCCCGGCCGCCGCCACAACCTCCCCCAGGCTGGGCCGGTTGCCGGGATACAGGAAGGCGCCGCCGCCGCCACCACCGCCACCGCCGCCGCCCCCCGCCACTGCCGCCGCCGCGCTCCGACTCGCTGCCGCTGCTGCTGCTGGTCTCGTCGGAGTCCCCCGTGCTCAGCTCCTTCAGGGTCTGGCTCTGGCCGCCGTGTTTCCTGTCCTCCTGCCGCCCGCCACTGCTGCCCCCTGCTCCTCCCCCGCCTCCCTTCTCCGCCCGGCTGTTCGACCTCCCCGCGTGACTCCCCGCCCCCTTGCCGTCCCTCCCGATCGCCGCCGCCGCCGCCCCCACCTCCTTCCCTCTCACGCGGCTCCCCTGCTCCGCGGCGGCTCCCCCTGCTGGCGGACTGGCGTACTGACCGGAGGCCAGGGCGGTGCGCGTCTCTTTAGCCCTCTCGCCGCCCTTCCCCACGGGGCCGGAGCTGCTCCTCAGACTCGACCGGGAGGCGGCGTTGCCCCCGGCACCGCTGCCGTTGTTGTTGCTGCTGCTGCTGCTGCTGCTGTTGTTGCCGTGGAGATGGCCATTGCCCTGCTTGGTGACACTCTGCAGGTTGAGGGCCCGCAGGCTGAGCGCCTGGGTGACTCGATCCCGCGCCGAGAGGGAGGGGGGAGTAGCGGGGGAGGAGGCCGCGGGCTTCGAGGCGCTGGAGGAGGAGTTGTGCTGGTGCTGACCCGCCACACCGTCCTGCCTCCTCTGGCCCAGGAGAGCGCGCTGGGAGGAGGAGGAGGACGACGACGACGACGACGAGCCACCGACTCCTCCCTGGGTCCTCCCGAAGCTGCCGGAGTGCTTGGAGCCGCCGTGGAGGCCCAGCATCCCCGCGCCTCCTCCGGCCTGCTGCTGCTGCTGCTTGAGGGGCGGGGGGGACATCTTGAGCCCCTCCCCCCGGGCCCCCGTGTCCGACATGGAGCGCTTCAGGTCCGAGGAGGACGGGCTCTTCCCGTGGGATGGGGGGGGGGGCGGCTTTGCCGTGGAAGGACGCGGAGGCGGACAGCGAGCGGCTCACCCACATGGAGTTGAGGGAGGCCGGCTTGGAGGAGCCCGACTGGGTGAAGGAGCCGGCGGGGCCCTGGGAGCCCGGCGCGGCCTCCTCCCGGGACCCCCGGCTCAGCCCCGTGTAGGTGAAGCTGGCCGGCTGGAGGGGCTTCTTCACGCCGGAGCGGGCCTCCTCCCGGGCGCCATCCCGGTGGGGCCTGAGGGACTGATGCTGCTGGCGGGTGGGGGGAGCTGGGGCCGGGGGGGGCGGCGGCGGCGGCGGCGGCGGAGGGGGCGGCGAGGGAGACGGCCTGCCCTTGGCCTGCCGCAGGGCCCTCAGGTCGGGGTGCAGCGGCTTCCTCCCGCGCTTCTTCCGGACCGGGTCGGGCTTGGCCAGGAGGATCTGCGGCCGCTTCTGGGGGCCCGGGTGGAGGGGCCGGGGGCCGGGCTTGGCCTTCTTGGCGTGGTCGTCTTCATCGTCGTCGTCCTCCTCGGAGGAAGATGAGGAGGCGGACGAGGAGAGGCCGGAGGAGGGGGACGAGGAGGTGGGGCTGTCTTTGGCTGAAGGGACGGTTTCCTGGCAACACAACAGGTTTGGAAGAGAAGCACAACAGGTCAGTCATGTTACTTTACCGTCATCACCATTTACTTGCTATTTACCCTCTCATACTCAAACTCTCATCCAAAGTGAATTCAGATATCATCACGAGGCAGGTAGGGGGTTTGGCATCTTACTCAAGGATGCCTCACAGGTTAGGCTGCGGACCTTGGGGATCAAACCCAGTGCCTTTCAGGCTGGGAGTTAAACACACCAACTGACACACTGTCCTGTCCCGCTCCCTGGTTGAAACTTTCCTCTCTCAAAAACATTGTTCATGGATTGGAGACGGTCAGGAAATAGTGAGTTGTTACTGTTACGTGAACAGGGTATAAAAAAAGGACTCTGAGGTGTGAGGTTTACCAGTATTTTTCGTGGGCGGCCTCTTGGTCTCTTGCCTTTCTTTTGGAATAGCAGCTCTCTCTCCTGCTCCCTGAAGAGAGACAGCCCAACCAGAATCAGGTTTGGTTCATCAGCCAAGTAACACACACAGAATGAACAGACAAGATACTTGTTTTGGTGCACTGCTAAAAAACTAAAGAAGGACCAAGAAACAAAAGACAATTTCAGGCATGGTACATATTAAACACTAAAAAGCTATGTACATAAACACTGTAGGTACATACATTACTCAAAGGTCTGGAACCAAATTCCATTCCAATATCCATAATACCATCAAAGGCACAAGCATTCTCCATTGTTAATACATTACAAATATGATTACAAATATGATTCCCATTCAACATTTACAAATACTCCGTGCAACTTGCAGTAAGTTTATATGATGGCTTGAATCACACACACACACACACACACACACACACACACACACACACACACACACACACACACACACACACACACACACACACACACACACACACACACACACACACACACACACACACACACACCTTTTGTGGAAAGCTGCCAGTAACCGAGGGTCCAATATATTATCTTCTGGCTCCCAGCTATTGTGCCTGAAAACATAGCACAGACATAAGACACAGCACAAACATAACAGCAAACACAATTTATGTGTTTGCTCAAAATTACCTGCAACCTCTTGCTACTCGACCCAATGGTTATAGCCTGAACTAAACAGATCTGCTTGGTTATTGAGCACTATTGTGAATGCAAAGGAGTTGCAGCAGACTACCTAAAACAAAGCAAGATGGCTTTATGGCTAATGAAAATGTACAGTTTATTAAAGCATGAGTAGACCTACACACATGAGTAGGCCTGCACACTACTCATTTTACTAATGCGATATTAAAAAGGGACTCAAACAGCAGCTGAATGAGCTTGCTGAATGCATTAAAAAACACTCACACTCACAAGCATTCTTGATCATATGCCAAAATACCATCATCCGCTGCGCTGCATGCAAGCACGTTTAATTCACAGCACGGATGTGTTATTCTTTACATAAATGCATGGTTTAACTGCAGCCCATGTAATGCATTCCGTGCCCCTTGTTGTGCTAGGATATCAGCTGCTTGGAGGAGAGCAGAGACTGTCTCTCTAAAGCCCACTCCTCCGCTGATCGCTATATTACACAAGGACTTCAACCTAAAACCAGCTGCAGTGCTCCCATGGTTGAGTACCAGTGACCTGGAGCTACCAATGACCCGGCTGAAAAACCAGGAGCGCAATGTTATGGTTTCCTTTTTGTTTCCCATCTCACGCACGCTAGCCGTGTCGGCTAATGTAGAAAGGCTAGCTCCTTACTTGGAAGACCACCCTCTCCACTTCACCAGATACTCAAACTTGCCCTGGGAAAAGGGGGTAAAAGGTTTGTTAGCCCGATACAACAAACAAACACCAGAGTCGGAATTGTTGGCGGTTTCCCGTTATTGCGAGGTTTTCCTTACCTTTCTCGGTCGTTTGCTAAGAATGCACTCCGCGTCAAATACCTGCCCTACAGTTACCCCCTCCATTGCTACAGCAGCAGCGCCTCTTTATTGACGAGCAGAAAGAGGCGCTGTGGGCAGCGTGTCCCCGCACGGCCGCCGTACCCGTCTGCTTTTAGCTCTGCTGTTGTGTGTTTTGGTCCCGCTGATGCCCTCTCTGCTCGTGCACTAAGCATGGCTCCGATAATGTATGACTTAGAACAACTATCATATTTTACAGTAAATAAGTGCATTATGATATTGCAGTTGTTGTTTTTTTACTGGAGTAAGTAATTTTGATACGTGTGTATATATATATATATATATATATATATATATATATATATATATATATATATATATACACACACACACACACACACGTGCGAATAGTCTTTGAGAGAATGCTTAAATGCTTATTGATTGAAAATTCCTTCAAAAAGATATGAATTATTTATTCTTATAGTAGTTGTCCAATGGGTGTACCCATGGTAATATGTAGTTCTAAAGCTAGACGGAACACTTCATTGAAAACCTACAGAGTGAAGGGCCCCGAGATCATTATTACATTTTCTGTGGTTCCAAACGATTTGCTCATAATAAAGTTACAAGATTTCCAGAGTAAAAAAAAAAAAAAAGGGAAGCAGATATGTTTTCAATGTTCTCTTTATTATATCTTCATGATTTGAAGCGTCCACGATAGAGAGAGCAGCAGACATCAGCAGCCTTCGCCATGATCTGCTCTCATCGTTCACGTTGTACCAGGTGAACGATGAGTCCGGACGCGTTACCCTTCGTCCTCCTGCTGCTGCTTTTCTGACAGTCTCGGTCGGAACATCCACAGGACGTTATGGATTCTCCTGCCTAGGTCGGGTGGGACAGAATCAGGGGGTTAGTGTGTTTACAGCCAGGCCGACCATAATACTGATGATGTCACTATTGTTGTTATGTTGATTAGTACAATATCTCGGGCTGAGGGGGTTTGAATCCCAACTGAAAGGTTCTTTGCTCCGACCCCAACACCCACATTCTATACACATTCTATACATCTTATAATCTTATATAACATGCAGTCTTTGCCTTGGTTGCTCTTTACATTTCAGTGTCCGGTTACATTTCAATTAAACAAGCAAGTACTGTGTAATAAGCACTGTAACAACATGTAACAGGCAACAAAAATGGCAGGCAACAATGCAGTGTGGGTCGGGTTCAGGGGTTAAGGGGTTAAGGAGTTACACATCAACCCTAAATCCCAGTGTGCAGTTACAGGCTGTTTCCATTCACGTTTTAACATATGAACGGCACAATGTTACAGGATGGCACATTGCTTACTACATGCGTAACAACCAACCTGGTCTCACAGGAATCCGTGAATTAGCAACGGACGCTTAACAAAACAAAATCCGTGGTGGGCCCACGGAATCACTGACATTTCCGTGAAACTCACACGGATTTTGCTCCTATGCAAGTTAACGACACTCATGTTTCGGTCAACTGACTTTTATAACTTTGGGCTAAATTAAAATGGAATAATTACAGTAGTTTCAGGACTGCATATTTGTCGTAGGCTTAAATTATGCCTTAATTTAAGTGGGATATTCAATAATCGATGGATGGTATAGTGAGACACAACTGTGTGATTCCTTTTTTATACTCGATTGTGTCTATAACGTTCTCATCCATCTCGTCTCATCCATTTCTGTGAGTTTCACGGAGCTTTCAGTGATTCCGTGGGCCCACCGCAGATTTTGAGTTAAGCGTCCGTGGCTATTTCACAGATTCCTGTGAGGACCAGGTTGGTAACGAAACACGTTACGAGGACACCGTCGAGGCAAATGCTGCCCGGGGGCCCTTACTCGTGCTCTTGGGCGTGGTGGCTGGTGGCGCCGGTGAACATATCTGTGTAGTCAAGGGCTCCTCCCTGATGTTGCCCAGATTGCTCCTCCATTCGCTCCAGTTCACCTCCTCCACTCTATGAGACACACGCCACGGTAGAGGAAGAATGAGCAGGTCTCATGTCTACTGTTGATGCACAGCATGTCTGTCTCAGGGGTTCCCGACCTGACTGGGGATAAAGACGCCACCCCGATACTAACAAGGAATGCCAAGCAGAAGCCACTTGGTCATATAGGGGAGGGTTGTGGAAAATATCACACGCATTATTCCCAAAGTATGTTTTTGTCGCAAGATTTCACACACATTAAAGAGGTATCGGATGGATTCATTCTTTTGTAAAAAATACCAATGGTTAAATTCACATTTACATTTAGGGCATTTAGCAGGCACTTTTATCCAAAGCGACTTACTAAGAGTACATTTGTCATAAGTGGCTTGAGAACTTGCAACTAACCTATAACCTTAAGCTATAAATTAGCCGAAACTAACCCAATTATCAGGACAGAAACCCAGAGAAGGAGCACAGAGGAGGGAAGCACCAATCCGGGGATGGTTAGCCGTGCAGTGTAGGCCATAAAAACGGGCCATAAAAATGAATCACCATAATCATAGTTCAAAGTCGTGACTGTGAGCTAGCAGGGTTATCTGGCGCAGTAAAAGTGTGATCATGACTTTTTGGAAATCAGAGTCTGTTAAACATTTGTGTTTCATGCCTCATAGACTTACTTGTGGTTTAAAAAAAAAAAAAAGCATTTGTTTCGATCTTCAAAATAGCCCAATGTTTTTCGAGTCTTAAACATCAACCACCCAAACTGTTGCCTTCTAAAATCCTTCTATTGTTTGTTCTGTTGTTTTGCTAAACGGCGCATGCATAAGAAGAAAGCTAGGCTAGCACTAAGTAAAAAAAAAAACATACATATAAATACATATATACATGTTCCACATTTTGATATGCGTCATATAATAGATCTTTCAACGCGTGTAACATCTATCACAGACACTGTGGCACTCTGTGGAAGCCACCACCAGCGCACTGTTCTTCGCAGTGAAGAGCTGGAGCGGTGGCATCAGGGCTGGGGATGCAAGCAGAGTCAACCAGCTGGTGAGGAAGGCCAGACTCTGAGGCTGGGCTGGAGCTCTACAGCCTGCAGGGGGCGACAGAGAGACCAGGACCCGGAGGAGGGTCTTTTGTGGTCGTTGAGCGACACAATTAGCCCACCTCACGCCACTGCACGGCACACTGGCTGGGGAACCACGGTTCTAACTGGTTGGGGACCTCTGTGTGCGTGCGTGCGTGCGTGTGTGTGCGCGCGTGTAAGTGCGTGTGTGTGTGTGTGTGTGTGAGCGTGTGTGTGTGTGCGTGTCTGCGTGCGTGTGTGTGTGTGTGAGCGTGCGTGTGCGTGTCTGGGTGTGTGTGTGTGTGTGTGAGGAGACACGGGGGCTCACCTGAAGCACCAGCGCGGGCCCTTTTCGTTGGACATGAGGCCCCCAGACAGGTCCTTCTCCACCCCGGACCGCAGCCTGCTCCTCAGGCACCGGGGGAGGCCCCACTCCAGGTCCAGCGTGGTGATGGCTCTCTGGTCCCCCACACACGCGCATGGGACGACGCATGGGACACACACACACACATACGAAATCACACACACACACACATACGAAATCAGACACACACACACATACGAAATCACACACACACACACACACACACACACACACACATACGAAATCACACACACACACACATACGAAATCACACACACACACACACACACATACGAAATCACACACACACACACACACATACGAAATCACACACACACACGAAATCACACACACACACACACATACGAAATCACACACACCTAAGATATAGCTGTACACCACCAGAATCTCGCACACACACACACACACACACACACACACACATACGTAAGGAAAGCATGGGCAGATACAGATGCACACACACACACACACAAGATATAGCTGTACACCACGCACACAAAATCTCACACACCTGTGCGCGCACACACAAACACACACACACATATGTAAGGGAAGCATGCACAGATACAGATGCACACACACACACACACACACAAGATATAGCTGTACAGCACGCACACAGAATCTCACACACCTGTGTGCACACACACACACATATGTAAGGAAAGCATGCGCAGATACAGATGCACACACACACAAGATATAGCTGTACACCACGCACACAATCACACACCTGTGCGCACACACACACAGAATCACACACAACCAGTGAGTGCCAATGAGTCCACCTGCAGCTTCCAGATGCGAGTGCTCTCCTTGGCGGTCTCCTCCACCGTGTGGCTCATCAGGGCGATGAGCATGTTGAACAGCAGGATGTAGGTGAGCACAATGTACACGATCAGCAGCAGGGACAGCAGCTCCTCCTGCTTGTAGCTGCAGGAGGAGCAGGAAACAGGTGGTGAGAGCGACTGGTGGTAGCTCTCTTTGGGCCTGCGGTTCTCCCAGACTCCGGGTCAGGACACAGATGTAGGGTCCGGCAGCAGGGGGGTAGGCCATGGGACGTTAAAGGTCGCGACCCTTTGTGTCTAACAAGCGAATTCCATGTTTTCCAATGAGAGAGAAATGCGCAAATGCAATGCGAAATTGCAATGTGGAAAATACATTGGAGATTGTGAAGGCATAATTTATTATCATTATGATGATGATGATGATTATAATAATTATATTATTATTATTATTATTATTATTATTATTATTATTATTATTATTATTATTATTATTATTATTATTATATACAGTATATCCATGTCAACTAACAGACCTGAAACCATGGTATTCCATGTCACATTGCATCATGCACATCAGAATACCCCTTGGTGAACGCCAGCTCTCCCATCCCAATGGTGAGCTTGAAGAGCTCCAGGGAGGTGAAGGTGATGTTCCTGAAGTCCGGCCCGCTGCAGTCCTCCTCCGCCGGGCAGGTCGGGGGCTCAGACTTGCCCTCAAACCACTGGGGCTGGTCCGTGAGCATGGTGACTATGGCTGGGAGGAACCGGACCAAACAACAAGGGTGGATGGGTCAGGTGGGGGTGGCTGTGTGTGGACTTCGGCCTGTTGGGTTCGGAATGCATTTTGTTGAGCGGTTCTGTCTCTGTGTTGACTACCTGGTGGGGTTTTCCTGTGGAAGCACTGAGGTGCCTCCTGTCTTAACCTGGGGTTAAGTCAGTGTTGACGTAGAGACTGTTATGGCTGCACTATGTGCAAGTTGGCAACCCTGTAAGTTGAATTATTAAAGATGCTTCCAGAAGATGATTGTCACATTGAGCAGCCAATTTCATTTCACAATCTGCTGCTATCAGTAGTTCTCCATATATATATATATATATGGGGCGGCATATCTCAGTGCATAGAGCGGGTCGACCACTAACCGGAGGGTTGGCGGTTCGATCCCCACCTCCAACTGTCCACATGTCTTAATATATAAGACATGTGGACAGTTGTTCAAGTTCCATATGAACTTGACCAACCCGAATATGTCCATTTCATATGGACATGGACATATTTGGCTGTATATATACAGCCGAATATATACTGTATATATACGGATATATATGTATCCATACTGATATATATACATGGAGAAATATTTATATATATACTGCAGGTCTTTAGTGTATTTCCTTTGGGAGGTGCAAGTGGAACGGCGCACCTGCGGAGAAACCAGAGAGGAAGATGACGTAGATGAGGAGGAAGGGGATGATGTCGCCCGTGATGACCTCGTGGAGGAGACAAGAGAAAAGGTGTGAGTGAGGCGTGACATGACAGAAACCATGGCAACCAATGGCACCCCGAGAGTCCCCCGGCGCCTTGAAAACCTCTTCGGCCCGAGGTTCATTTTTCTGTTACATTCAGGGATCGGCCTGAGGGTTTTTTTTGTACCACACTCAAAAGACACTGTGAGTAAAAGCTTCCCTTCTCCTTTTGTTCCTGATTTATTCATAGCGGATCGTTAAGTGCCAGGAATCACTAATGCCCCAGCGTTCTAATGATGCTCCAGATTCAGAGGTTGGAGTCATCCTGAACAAGGGGTGTAATATAACGCAGCGGGTTATTTGGTTCTACAGAAAATCACTCTAAATGGGGTTTTGTTCACCAAGATGGAATAGTTCTTAGCGTCTTAGCTTGGGGTTCACTCATGCACTCATGCAATGGTTTGGTGCCTTTCACACAAACCCCCATAGACACCCGTATACCCACCACACGCACACAGTGATGCACTGGGAACCACAGAGGAGCCTACCCCCCCCCCCCCCCCCCCCCCCCCCCCCCCCAAACACACACACACACACACTGCTTCCAGGCATAGGTACAGGCCGTGTGTACGTCCATAAACATGTGCGTTACGCGGCCCGGCACCACTAATACCTTCTGGATCATGACGCTGTAGACGCCCATGCGTTTCTGGCCCCGGAAGAAGTAGAGCAGGTTGACCCAGCCGAGCACCATGCTGAGGATCATGAAGGCCAGGTACTCTGGGCGGCTGAGCAGGTACAGAGCCGCGGACACCAGGAAAAGGAAGCCCTGGGACGAGCTGGGGCAACGCCACGCACACACACACACACACACATTTGTGCACACACGCACGCATGCGCACACACACACATGCGCATATGCACCCACACACACACATACATATACACACACACACACATGCACGCACACACATAAAGACACACACACACACACACACACACACACATTTGTGCACACACGCACGCATGCACACACACACACACACACATGCGCATATGCACCCACACACACGCATACATATACACACACACACACATGCACGCACACACATAAAGACACACACACACACACACATAGACACACACACACACACACACACACACACACACACACACACACACAAACACACACACACACACACACACACACACACACACACGATGCGGCTTCTATTCTGCTTCTTCTAAAGTCCTAAAAAGTTGTCACCAAAATGCCAGATAAGCAAGTTGTGTCTTCTCAAAAGTAGGTATTGTGCTATTGCAATAATTACGCTGCGACAGTGTTGTGTAGAGGAAGAGTCCAACTAGGACAGAACTTACAACAAGACATCATAGTAGCCGTCTATCAGGAATGTGCTCAGTTTCGGGCGCTTTCTCATCAAGTCCACGATCTGGGAACAGAAAGCCCCCAAAACATTTCCACACGTCGTGAGAAGGTCAGCTCGACACAAACAGACGCTGGGCAGATGCCTTCACCCAGAGATAACTCTGGAGGTGCAGTTCACTGAGGAGCCGCAGGTTGGGTTGGCCTGCACCTCCTGGGCGCCCACTGTTATGATGTGGACACACGAGGTCCGACCTCAGTGCCCTTTGGCTGGGATTCAAACTAGCCGCCACACTGTGTTGAGATAAGATAAGACAAGATAAGATATTCCTTTATCAATCCCCCTTAGGAGAAATTCACATTGACCAGCAGTACAAGGGGATAGAGGAGTGCGATAAAAACCTGAGTATAGACAATAAACAATAAATAGATTGACCTAAATTAAGATAAAATTATATGCAAGCTCTTAGAATCAGGTCAGATGAAAAAATGAAAACCTATATACATACATAGTAGTCATCATTGAGATGGACAGTGCAATTGGTAGATGAACATACATAGTAGTCATCATTGCGATGAACAGTGCAATTGGTAACTGAGTCTTACTGAGGTGTAGATATAAAAATAAAAATAGATGTGCAGATACAAGTTGGCCAAAATAGATGTGCAGATACAAGTTGGCCAAAATAGATGTGCAAATGTGCAATGTGCAAATGTGCAGAGTTAAAAATCTGAATCAAATCCGTCCGTCACTCACCCCTCTGAGGAAGAAGTACATGGATGCTATCAGCGTGATCAGGCGGTAGACGAGGTACATGAAACCTCTGGGGGTCTTCATGAATTGGAACGGAAGCTGGAGGCCAGAAAGTACCGAGATGTTCCACTACACAAACCCACTGCTAGAGATGCATCGCCATGAAAGATAGGTATTCATTCATTCATTCATTCATGAATCCTTCGCTTAACGTTGTCCCGTTCATTAAAGGTTTGTTTGGGAGCCTTACTTTAATTAAAATGTTGTTATTTCAATGTGTATTTTTGTTCATAGATTCACAATAATAGCAGCAGCACATTGGGTTGTTATTAAGAGTCATTTTTTAATTCTGTAAAAAAATAATGCATTCATATGTACTACTCATTAAGAACAGCATCACATGGAGTCTAACATGGCCACCAGATTACAAGGACCCTGAGAGTGTCATCCTTGTCCTCACTTTCTTGTTGTAGGCGATGGTGGTGAAGGCCCAGAGGTACAGCAGGTACACCATGAAGTGGAGCAGGAAGAGACGACCCGCAAACTGGTTCCACTTCTCGTTCAGCAGGCCACACAGAGGCTCCACCTGCAGAAGGTCCATACGTCTCTGCAGAACACACACACACACATACATACACACACGTGCACGCGTGCGCACACACACACGCACACGCACACAGATACACACACACACACAAGTACAAAAGATATTAACTTTAAAATGGAAATCATTGCTCTGGTCGTTTGGATGAAGCCCACAGCTTTATCCGAATCAATTTACAGTGACTTTCAACACACACTGCGGTACAGACCTAGAGTCGAATACCCAGTACTTCAAATGGAACTTGAACTACGACTAAATCCACCCTTCAACCACATTACTACACTTTCATCCAATGCGCCCGGTGCAAACTCCCCTACTAATGGACTCTCCCAGCCCCGCCCTACCTAACCACACCCAACCACCCTATCACTATGACAACCTAAAGAGACCAATCAGGGACAGCAATCAGCAATAGAGCGATCCCTTTTGTGTCCCAACGCCCGATTGCATTCACGCACCTTCTGAACGAGCACCGTCAGGGATTCGCACCCACAACCCTGCGAGGCCCTGTGCACCGCCATGGTGCAAGGGGGGCGACACTGTGATCCCGCAGTAGCCGAAACAGCAAGCAGCCCACATAGAGAACCCCCCCCCCCCCCCGCAACTCACAGGGTTGTCACTGCCGTAGACCACCAGCTCCAGGATGGAGCGGTCGTCGCCGAACGTGTCCAGGGACTCCAGGTCGTACAGGGAGCAGCGGATGGGGCCGTACGACCACTCGGTGAACTTGCGGGACAGGTGCTTGGTCTCCCAGTCCTTGACCTCCCTCTGGAGGATGTGCTTGAACAGCTGGGTGGGGTACAGAAAGTGAGAGAGAGAGAGAGAGAGAGAGAGAGAGAGAGAGAGAGAGAGAGAGAGAGAGAGAGAGAGAGAGAGAGAGAGAGAGAGAGAGAGAGAGAGAGAGAGAGAGAGAGAGAGAGAGAGAGAGAGAGAGAGAGAGAGAGAGAGAGAGAGAGAGAGAGAGAGAGAGAGAGAGAGAGAGCGTGCGTGCACACAGGGGAGCCAGAGCAGATGTTACAGTCACCCCTTTGTTTCCACATAGTTTTTTAGTTCTACTGTTAAAGTGTTCCCCATCCATCTGGACCTTCTTCAATCTTCTACGGTCGAAGAGACCCCCCCTCCCTCTGGGGTCCTTCCCGAGGAGCACCCTTCCATTTAGACGTCTGTAGTTATTCCTTCCCCTTTGGAGGATGTAGGCCTAGAGGGGAGAGTGGTATGGCGTGGGCCAGGGAAGATACATTACAGTGACTGATACCATCGGCTGGAATTGACTTGAGTAGTGGACGAGTCAGTCCCGAGAGAAGACGAGCAGATTGACAAGAAGAATCGATGTTCTGTTGGAAGATAAATAAACTGAGGCTGATACAGGAAAGACTGCATGGGTAAATTCTGGTCCGTCCTATTCTATTGTATTCTATTGTATTCTGGCTGTTCTCGCCTATTCTGGGCAGATCTGCAATGTTCGGCTCTAGATCTCGATTTTGAATTCTACTATCACGTGTGCGTCTTCCATAGCCGTTCTGGGAGGAAACCGTTCTAATTTACCAATCTAATTTACAATTGACTGTGGTCAACACACACAGACACACACACACACACACACACACACACACACACACACACACACACACACACACACACACCGACAACCGCACGGTCAGCCGAGCCGGGCGTCTAGGCTTGCCTTTCAGGGCCGGCCCGAGGCATAAGCGAACTAAGCGGCCGCTTGGGGCCCCCTAGGGCCCCCCCCCCCCCCAAAAAAAAAAAAAAAAAAAAACTTTTTTTTTTTAGTTTTCAGGAATAATTGTCATTGTTGAACACTTGTTGTTATTATTCTTCATTTTTAGTATTCAGTTTTGACTGTTTTAAGAAGTTGAAAACTAAAGCTAAAAGGTTTAAAAACATAAGTGAGGCACTTTAATTATTTAAGTATCTATATTTATTTTTGTATTTGATTTATTTTTTATTACATTATTGACATTTATATTGTCTATTTTGGTTTTATTTTGTCGTTGAGGATTGCACATTGAATGCCAATTTGCAGATCTGTTCCAAGTTTAAACAAAAAAAACAAGTCATTAAGCTGGTTTACTTGTTTACAACAAATGCAATGCCTGCTATTGTATTTTGTTATTTTTCAATTCAAATTCAGTAAACCACACTTATAGTTTCACTTCAATTATGAGAGTTAAAAATAAATGTGTGATTTCAGTACCCTCTAAGGTTAAAAAGACACTAGTTTGGGGTAAATAACTACTATATTAATACAAGGGTGGAATCCTCTCTTAATGGGGCCCCAGATCAAATACAGAATGTATTATGTCTTAATAGGGCTCCTTATTCATACAAAATGGGTTATGGGTTGATGTCTGAATGGGGCCCCTCAGGTAAATATCCCAGGATATGTGATGTGATATATCTGAAAACCCTCTAAATCATGAAATTCTGCTTATGACACAATGTCTGTGTCGAACCCTGAATGTATGTACTCAATTATGGACTTAACTTTGAATCCAAAATATAGGCCAGGCCTTTAAAGTAGGCTTATGGTTTGGGGGCAGCTAAACCCAGTGCTGTATCTGTTTGCCTGTGCAGGCCCTGCAAGTCAGGTTATAGGCTATGAATCTGAACAAATTAAGGTATTGCCTATCTCAGGAGCGGAGCGGGGGGGTGGCTTTCAGGGCTGAAGCCCCGAATCTCACTTCAAAAGCCCCAGATCTTTTTTAAGCTTTTGAAGTTATGACAACTGAATAGTTATTATTTCTTTCCATTAAATAGTATTGTCTTGAGCAGGCCCTGCAACTGAAAATGTAGGCTATGAATTAGAGTCCAGCAGGTCACCCTAAAAGGAACTAGAATGCAGGAAATCGCATCTTAGAAATTAAAAATTTCATGGGGTAGAACTCCCAGACCCCCCTCTCTAGACTAAGCCCAGGATGTACACAAAGTCTGGCTCCACCCCTGGCCCATCTCCAGCTGGCCATCCCTAAAATGAACCAGAATACAGGAAATCACATCTACTAAATTCACATTTTCTGGTGACTCCACGGTGGTGGGAGGGGGGCCCCAAAAAGTTTTAATCAAATTCTGTTTAGGGCGCCCAAAAGGCTAGGGCCGGCCCTGCTGCCTTTACCTCCACCTTGCCCATCTTGGCGGCCAGCTTCAGGGGGGTCAGCCCCTGGTTGTTCTGCACGGCCTCCAGCCTCCAGTCCGAGTCGACCCGGGCGGTGGAGAGCAGGATGCGGTCGTACATGGCCGTGATGAACGCCGTGTTGTCCTGGCTGTCGTCGTCGGCCGCCATCACCAGGGCGTGCAGCACCGTGTTGCCGTGGTAGTCCTGCCGCGCGACGCTGGCCGCGTTGGCCAGCAGGAAGTCCACCAGCTCGGGCTGGTTGGTGCAGGCGGCCAGCGAGAGGGGCAGCTCCCCTGGGGCGCAAGGGAGCAGCCAGACGTTCCGCGTTGGTGCCGCGCGTCGACGACGCGGCGTCTCCGCGGGGTTTGTTCCCACTCTCGCGCTTTTAGCTTATACTCTCACGCGTGTGTTTTAAAGGCGAGTAAAACCGAGCCGTTTCAGCAGGAGAACTTCCTCCAAAATAAAAAATAAAAAAGATTTTTTTTAAAAACAGGTAATTGGGGCAGCCGCGGCCTACTGGTTTCGGACTTGTAACCGGAGGGTTGCCGGTTCGAACCCCGACCAGTACGAACGGCTGAAGTGCCTGTGAGCAAGGCACCTAACTAGGGATGTCCGATATTGACTTTTTGCCGATATCCGATAGCCGATATCGTCCAAATTCTTAATTTCCGATACCGATATAAACCGATATGGTATACCGATATATACAGGCATTTTTATTTTCGCCCAGACTAATTTTAGGTCCCATATCTCCTGTTGTGGAATTAACACAGCATCTACTTTTATTGTGATGCCTCACTAGATTGCATTTCACAAATTAACACTGTCTATAAAAAATAAGGACACTATTTCAACTTATGGAAAAGTGCCATATTTATGCACAAGCACATTATCGGTGGTAAAACCGATAACGATATGAACCGATATTACAAAAATAGGCTAATATCGGCCGATATTATCGGTTGGCCGATATTATCGGACATCCCTACACCTAACCCCTCACTGCTCCCCGAGCGCCGCTGTTGGCAGCTCACTGCCTCGGGATTAGTGTGTGTTTCACCTCACTGTGTGCCTCACCATCACTGTGTGCTGAGTGTATTCCACTAATTCACGATTGGGTTAAATGCAGAGACCAAATTTCCCTCACTGGATCAAAAGAGTAATTTCATGGCATGATATCATGCCATGAACTGTTATCCCACTTTATAATTATTCTCGCGACTTTTTACTGCAATTAATTCCCGCCGTACCATTGGATCACATGATACAGATCTAACGTCATTACAAAGGTCTCGTTAATTGTAGGTGTGCTATCTACTTTTCAGATATGAAACCTTTATAAGTTTTGAGCTATTTGTGATTAAAAAAGCATGAAATTCCCTGTATAGATAGCCTACAACTAACTGAGCCCGTAATCCCATTGTTACTATGACTCCGCTAATCAACTTTCCAGCTGAGAACGATTAAGCAGCATTGGCATGATTGACACACGCTACAGCTGTGAACCTTTTCACTATCCTCTGCTCGATTCCTATTCTATTCTATTCTAAAAAAATAAAATAAAAAATAAAAAATTGGAATTTCCCAGCATGGGATTAATAAAGTATTTCTATTCTATTTCTATTCTATTCTATTCACAACCCAGTCTCACGGCAGTTCGTGAAATAGTCACGAAATAGTCCTAATCTATTGATTCGTGTACATGGACACAAATTTCCTTTTTTTTTTCGTGACACTCAGCACAACTTTCATTATAACCCAAACCCTAACCCTAACCCTAACCCAAACCCTACCTTAACCCCTAAACCCTAACCCGAACCCTTACCCCTAACAATCATATCGTAGGGTTAGGATATCATTAAAAGAGAACTGGTGGCAGGTCCTCGGGTAGCTTTAGCTGGCGTCTTCACCAAGAGGCTCATGGGTACTGTAGTATTTAACTGTAAAAACGTGGGGCAGGAATACATTAGTTTGAAAGTCGTGCTGAGTGTCACGAAAAAAAAAGGAAATTCGTGTCCATGTACACGAATCAATAGATTACATTTCGTGACTATTTCACGAACTGCCGTGAGACTGTGTTGCGATTCACTGCCGTGCAATTGATTCGCTCGTCAAACTGCCATTTGATACAAATATCTGAAATTACAACCAAGGTAAGTTTTCCAGTTTTGGGTGTTTGTTGGGGGTCATTGATTTTGTCGTCAACCTTTCGTTAATGTTGTCTTGATATGAGAGTGCAAACTTACTAGCGCTAGCTAGCGAAGTATTGATCAGAAAGATCACAGTCATTTCTATGCACACATTTTCTAGTTTACACTGCAGCCTTTTTACATTGTCATGCCATGGTAATTCCTTGGAATTGCGTTTTCTAGTTCTTCTTCTTCTTCTACAAAACAACCAGAGAAAACTGTTAGGCAGAAGTGTGTTTCATTTAGGATCTGCCCCTTTTGACGACTTTACTGATTTTTGTTGGGTCGACTTTGGGAGAGCCAATCAGAACTGTCATCAACTGAAAAACCTCAAGAATAACCAAGCAGTAAAAAACAATCCAACTCTAAACTTATCAAGCATCTGTAGTCATTGTTCTGATCATAAAGGTGGCTATAGGGACTACATGTCACTATGTCATCTCCCAATGCAACACGCTGTATTTATTTATGCACGCCGTCCACATTAGAAACTTGATCGCCCTGCGTTGTTACTCCAATATTGATTATATGCTCCTCAGCCTCCCGGATAAAACAATCTGCGAATTGGCTAAATGTACAAACAATGGTTACTGTCATTTCCTGCCTCTAATTGTGTTGCGCTTTCATCGTTTTTATCCATGATAACCTACATCATAATAACCCTACTCATTTTGCGATGGTCATGCAACATTATGGGTCCTGTGAAATCTCCTGTAAGAGTCGCCCTCCTCACCGAAGTAGAAGCTGGGCTCGGAGCTGTCTGGCTGGAACAGTTTGCCCCAGGCTCTGGCGTGGACGTCTGCTCCCTTCTCCACCAGCTTCTTCACGTAGTACGTGTTCCGTCTCTCGATGGCGATGTGGAGAGCCGTTTGACCTACACGTCAGGGCGTGAACGGAGTTGAAGCCGTTTATTAAGGTGTAAACGGCACGGAACAACGGCAAATGGGTTTTTTAACGGCCCGTCCCTTAAGTCCACGATAAATTAGATTAATGCCTGAATCACTGAACGGTTAAATTAATAATTGGTCAGTTGGGCAATCGCTTAATAAGACGGTTGAAGATGTGCTTCATCAATCACGGATGGGAATTTCAGGATAATTCATGACATGAATCACTAATGATAAAAAAAAACACTTTATTTTAGTTTGACTTGAATTGCTTCACTTACAAGACATGTATGCCCTGCGTTAGGTAACGCCCCGGGTTAACTAACGCAGGGCTCAAGGGGGGAAACGACTTAAAGGTGGCGACGTGACCTTCATAGTAGCAGCTCGTGTACGCGGAGTTGATGAGCTTCTTTGTGTCTCCCGTTTCCTCCGCGATGTCCAACAGGTACTCCACCATCTCGTTCTCCCCGCTGGTCACGTTCAGCAGGGCCTTCATCAAGGCAGTCTTCCCGTGGGACTGGTCTGAGGAGTCACGCTCGTTCACAGTCAATTCAACAGTGAATTCAAGTTAAGAGTTATTCAGAGGTGAATTCGTGGTTCATTCGAGTTGCCAAGCTCACTTGTCAAGTTTCAATGTTCCCGAATTTCCAAATCTGGGATTTGTAGCATTTTTTTTATGAATTGATCTAAAAAGCTTTTTAGGAAACATATTTTCTAAATGGCAAAGCGTGGTAACTTACTAGTGAAGTCCAATTGCATGATTTTTCAGGCCATTTATCTGCAAAATAGCCTACTTACAAATGAGTGATGGTTGCGGCGGAGTAGTGGGAGCATTTTGCTTCCTTTCTCAAAAAAAGAGTAAGCTACTTTATTACACAACACAAACAATCCTCCACAAATGTGATATGAAACAGCGAATACATCTGTTATAATGTGTAGAAACCCTTTATGACAAATGTGATTATTTATTTAGATTTCTATTACATGACCGATAAACAAAATCACTTTCAATATTAAACATAAACAAACAAAAAAACATAATGAGACCATTTTCAACCTGATGAACGGTGACGTGTTGGCGCTACTTACACAGTGAGTGGGAGAGCCGTATCGTGTTCCTCTTCATGTAGTCCTTCAGTTCGTGTAGCTTCTCCACGTCGCCGCTGGCCACAATTTCAAACAACTTGGCCCTGTCATACTTTGGCCCTTCTTCCACCGTACCACCACTACTGAAAAGACAATGAACCAATCGATCCAATGATTCTCTCTGCATTGTTCACATAGAGGGCCGTGCGTTCCCGTGTCTGCTTTCTGCTGTGCGATGTGTTTGCCTGTCTGTCTGACCGTCATGCTTGGTGATGTGCATGCATACATGAGTCCAACAAACCGGGTACCGCCCACTTTTTTGACACGTCCGGGCATTTTTAGGTGAAACTACCCGGAAATATTTGAATGGGGGTCTATGAGAATTTCAGTGCATTACATTTCTGAACTTCACCCAAGTATTATATATAGCCATTTATACCGATCTAATGCTATGGCCAGCCAGCAGACCAGTTATACCAACTCTCTTCCAAGTCCTGACCGGTGTCGCTCTTTAGAAAAACTTAAATTAATCGGCAATGTCAGATGTCCCTTCACGCTGGAATCTGGTCTCGGGGCGAACGAGACGAGTGGCCAGAGGTGGACTACGGGACATATGGAACTACCTAAGCAATGAATGTATGAATCATGAATGAAGATGAGGGCACCAAAACAATCTATTTTCATTCAAGTCAAGTCACTTTTATTTTTATAGCGCATTTAACATGCAGAGTGCAACCATGATAGCACTAGTGCTAGGTGGTGCAGGCTAACTCGGAGCTGAACTATGACATGTAATTACAGCTCCTAGTAGTTCGTAAAGTTTCATTCATTCCTTCATTATTTTAGATTATACATATTTAACATCGAACATCAACTGATTTTAGCTACTAATCTGTAACGAAGTGTTTGCCGCAGACGTAAACAAATGTAGACGCCGGGTCCCACAGCCTCCCATCGGGATTCTCTCTTCCGATTGCCTGGAGCCACAAACCCCTTCTTTTCCCTTCCCTTTCTTTTTGTGGCAACATACTAAATCGCAAATCCTCATTTTTTGTTGTTAGCATTGTGAAATACAACACAGCAGCTTTTAGGGATGGTGCCTGCTCATGGAAATAGCCTACTGTTCTAGCAACAGTAATAGCAGAGTGCCTACTTCCTTCACCTAAAAGAGGGCGTGGACGTTCTGGGACTCATTAGCATATCGCTGGTGACGAGACGCTGGACTCATCCTCGTACCCTTTTAGGGATTGGTAGACTGTATCAAATCAAATGTATCCACGTGTGATTGATCAACCAATCAACCCTGTCAAACTGAAACACAGTAAACAATCAATCGAGTCGTTCTGTCATTCATGTGTCGATCATTAAATCTGACAAATGTAGGCTACTTATTTTAACTTATGTAAATGTAAATGTAAATATTGTAAGTCGCTTTGGATAAAAGCGTCTGTTAAATGCCCTTAATGTAAATGTTAATGTAATTCAATGAATACATTAATTAATCCATTAATCAATCAACCAATAAGTCAACCATCTGTATTCCTGCCCCTTGGCCCTTCGGCGTGGCCGTCTGTGTGGGACGCGCTGTGTCGTCACATCGTCTCCTTACCGGAACACCTCCAGGTTGATGCGGCAGGACGGCCGGTCGGGCTCCAGCTCCTCCTGGTTGTTGGAGTCCATGGGGGGCTTGGCGGTCCGCAGGCAGTTCATGGTCAGGGCGGACAGGATGGAGGACCTCCTCTGCTTCTGCCACTGCTGCTGCGCCCGCGCCCTCTCCTCGGCGGGCCGGTCGTCCGTCTCCATCAGCCCGTCCGCGGCCCGGAACCCCTCCTCATCCTCCTCCTCCTCCTTCTCCCCCACCTCCTCCTTATCACGGGGGTGCGGGAGCTCGTCTTCCGCCTCGGAGCTCTCCTCCGGGGAGCTGCTCGACGCCTCCATGATCTCCTCCGCAGAGGGCGCTGCCACCCCCCGCCGGGAGCGCGCCGCGGCCCTCTGCCGCGGGGCAGCGGCCTCCCCTCGGCCCGGGTCCGGGAGACTGTACTCCGGTGGGGTGCCGCCTCCCGCCTCCAGGAGGTGTTCCCTGGTGCCTGAATGGTTCATTTTGTGTAACGCTGGAAATATATGTGATGATATGTGTGATAATATGACCACTAATAATTTGAATAATAACAACAACAGTGATACAGTATTTATAATAATAAGTGAGCGAGCGATTCATTGAAAGTATATGTAAAGTACATTACATCAGCTATTATGTAGAGCAGTATAGTCAATATTCTCCGTACCTTATTATTTTTTATTAATCTTCTCAGAACTTCAGCCCCGGGAGCCGGTGATCTACATCCCCAGCCACTCGTCCATTCTGCCTCTCTCGACGTGCGCTTGTGAGCGGGATAGCGCGCTGTCGCCCTCTTATTTATGCCTTTATTTATTTATTTGCGGCGTGTCGGGGCTCCGTGCTGAGGGTGCTCGTCGCTCGTCACTCAGAAGTCCATTAAAGAGTGTCTTCAGCGCCGCTGGTGAGGAGGGGGGAGGAAAGAGGGACGTCAGGGACGTGGCGCGCACGCACGCGCGCGTGTGTGTGTGTATGTGTATGTGTATGTGTGTGTGTGTGTGGCGTCTGCTAAATGCCCGTAATGTATGTGTGTGTGTGTGTGTGTGTGTGTGTGTGTGTGTGTGTGTGTGTGTGTGTGTGTGTGCGTGCGTGCGTGTGGGCACCCAGTGTGCGTGTATGTCCAGACGGACACTCCAAGGGGTTGCTGGTGGGAGCCGATGACCTGACTCATCAAGTCATTATGATAATGCACGGACCATTAAGGTTGTCTAATGGACAGCGCAATAAGATACTGGGGCTCC
>JAXIVH010000027.1:721637-723401 GCA_036785325.1 Urophycis tenuis
GTGTGTGGTGTGTGTGTGTGTGTGCGCGCGCGCGCGTTTGCGTGTCGTGCGATATAGGTTTGGCTGCATCCTCGTGAGATATTAATTTTATTCTGGATTCTATGAATGAATGCATATTGCTGTGCGGTGTTCCTGTTGCGTGATGGATGCTTGGGCTGTTTTTAAGACTGTTTACATTCTGACTCATTAAAACAATGAAGTCATGTCAACCCGGTCAACGGTGTCCTTCTTCATCCAGCCCCGTGTGTTCGGGTTAGAAGTGGTGTCCTTGTGTTCCTGGCGTTTGATTTGGTTTTGAGAGCTTCTGTTCGCTCCACGGCGATGCGATAGGCCTGAACATAAAGAAATCCCGTCTGAATATAATGTTCTAAGTCATACGGGTATGGCTCTGTTCTCACTCAGACATTTCCCAGCAACGAAGGTTGACGTATTTATGAATGAACAGGCAGGCTGCAGCCCATCTCTTTACAGTCGTATTTGTGACACAAAGGTGCGTGTTGGTGGGATGGTGAGCGGCGCAGACTGAGTTCGCGATGCTGCGGAGACACGGAGGGGGGGGGGGGGGGGGTGGGGGGGGGGCAGACACATGTGATTGGTATTCCCTCTGTGCGTCTGTCTGTCTGATTCTGTCTGTCTGTCCTGTCTGTCTGTCTGTCTGTCTGTCTGTCTGTCTGTCTGTCTGTCTGCCCCTCTTTGCGTCCAGCTCCCTTCACACTGTGTCTGTCTCTCATTTATAGAGCCGAGAGAGGGACGGGACAGGGGAGCAGGAATGAAAGACAAGCCGATAGGATGGGGGGGGGGGGGGGGGGGGGGGGGGGGGGGGGGGGGGGGGGGGGGGGGGGGGGGGGAGAGATAGAGAGAGAGAGAGAGAGAGAAAGTGAAAGCAGGATAGCAGACATTTTGCATAGTCATGGCAGAGCTTTTGTTCTCGGCTCTAACCAGACGTCTTTACGCAACTTTGCGTGTCGTTTACCTGGTCGCCAAACCTATAGGTGTGTTGCAACTTGTGAGGAGCCTGGATCCCTAGTAATACGACCCTGCTGAGCCGAGGCTATTTCCAGTATAGCCTGTTTTCTCTCAAGTCACGGATCTTAAATCAATTATTGATTCAATAGTGTAATACAATTGTTGTTTGTTGGAGCATCATTGTTACCCTAATTATTATTATTACAGATCAAAAATAGATTTCCTCATCACAACTAATTGAAAGTGATTAGAGAAACTAATCAGAATTTCCTTAAAATCCAATTACACTGAATACACTCAGATTTGGTTATTGTCGGCCAAATAAAACGAATGGCTGCCCAACACAAGATACAGTAATGCACGATAAATCCACCTGTTAATTATGAACTCATGATTCGGCCGAAGCACTGCCTGCAGCTTCAGATGCAGTCCTAATCGGTGAGGGTTAATTAAAGTTAACCCAGATTCAAAGTGCTGTCTCCAGGCTTTAGTGTCTCACTTCTGCCCTGGCTGCATGGGCCGCATCCTGGGGATGGTTATTTTGCTTGAGGGGTGGGTGATGGGGGCGGGAGAGGTGGGAGAGAGATAGGGGATAGGGAATTAGAAATTGTGGATTACCCCAGAAGTGACACACCACATCAAGGCTGGGGCTGTGGGAGGCTCGCCCTGGAGGATATGGATCGCTCTTTCTCTCTCTTTCTCTCCCTTCTTCCTGCTCTCCCTCTCTTTATATATCACCATCTCCCTCTTTCTCTCTACATCTCTCTCTCTCTTTATCTATCACCATCCCCCCTCTCA
>JAXIVH010000027.1:736101-746101 GCA_036785325.1 Urophycis tenuis
CAGTTAAGAGCAAAAGCGTGAACGTGTGGCCTCTCCCTGGTCCAGGGTTCATCTTGGGTAAGAGATAAGGGTGTGAAAGGGAAGCGATTACTTCAGAAAGATAAGCTGTTTTTCGAGGCAGCCATTTTGGGAAGATGGCTGGCGCTCGATGGCTGCGTCCACCTGGGCCTCTCTCCATCATTAGTCTGGCACTGATGGAGAGATTAGCCACAAGACGAGGGGGAGAGTGAGTGAGAGAGTGCCACTAGACCAACACTTTTGGATGGGAGACGGTGGAAGAGTGTGAAGCCCAGAGCACGCGTGAACGCGTGGCCTGGTATTCTGAGCGAGACTCAAAAACGAGTGCCAGGATCATGTTGTGTTCACAGAAACGAACACAGCTTCACCGCATGGTCGCCTCTTTTTTTTTTTTTTTTGCTAGCTTCAAATAGGACTTGGGAACGAGAGATGAGAGTGAGAAGGGAGGCAGGTGAGAGAGAGAGAGATGGAGGGAGTCAGGGAGCGAGAGAAGGGGAGCGAGAGAGAGAGATGCAGACAGAGAGAGACAGGGAGAGAGACAGAGCGACCAGCAGGTGTCAGGTGGATGCTGCACCGTGAGGGTGATGGACACTAAATTAGAATGTCAGACAGCAGTTGCCACTCCTCAGCTTCTAACGAGACAGGGGCAACAGGAAGGTCAAGGAAGACCTAAAGCTGAAGACCATACAAGACTTTGTGCTCTGTGAAACAAAGCAGAAGCCACAGTTTCTTATAGATGCATTGCTCTTTTTAGTCTATGCGTGACCTGTTTTATTTTGCCCACAAATTTCTTGTCGAGGTTACTTTGAAAAGTTGTCTCCATGACGCATCTTTCCTCCTCTCTCTGGCTTCGTTCTTGTCTTGTCTTGTCGTTTTTTAGCCATTTCTTATTGTTTCTGATTTTCTCTCTCTCTCTCTCTCTCTCTCTCTCTCTCTCTCTCTCTCTCTCTCTCTCTCCCCTCTCTCTCTCTCTCTCTCTCTCTCTCTCTCTCTCTCTCTCTCTCTCTCTCTCTCTCTCTCTCTCTCTCTCTCTCTCTCTCTCTCTCGCTCTCTCTCCCCCTCTCCAGACTACTCCACCGTGCATCTGAACCAGCTGCTGGAGAAGGCTGAGGTCATCGCCGGTAGGATGCTCCCCTTCACCGTCCTGTACAGGAACCAGGAGGAACAATACTTCCACCAAGCCAGGTACCTCATCACACAGTTTAGGAGTGTGTGTGTGTGTGTGTGTGTGTGTGTGTGTGTGTGTGTGTGTGTGTGTGTTTGTGTGTGTATTTGTATGTGTGTGTGTGTGTGTCTGTGTGTGTGTGTGTGTGTGTGTGTGTGTGTTTGTGTGTGTATTTGTATGTGTGTGTGTGTGTGTCTGTGTGTGTGTGTGTGTGTGTGTGTGTGTGTGTGTGTGTGTGTGTGTATGTGTGTGTGTGTCTGTCTCAGAGTTCTTCTTTGTCTTTGTTCCTTATGAAGTGTAGAATCAGAGACTTGTTGAAACTTACAGAGTTTATTAGCAGTGTATGAGTCAGGTTTACACAGCACTCAAACTCTGGAGAGACTTGACAGTAACGTTGGGTTCCTTCTGTTATTACTGCTGTGTGTGTGTGTGTGTGTGTGTGTGTGTGTGTGTGTGTGTGTGTGTGTGTGTGTGTGTGTGTGTGTGTGTGTGTGTGTGTGTGTGTGTGTGTGCGCGTGGGTGTGTCTGTGTGTGTGTGTGTGTGTGTTTGTGTGTGTGTGTGTGTGTGTGTGTGTGTGTGTGTGTGTGATTTCATTCTTTCTACGTCGATGACCCGTGCCTCGTGTAAAGATATTAGCAGAAAAGAAAAACATTTTATGTAGGCTAATGACAGACTTGGACTTTACTCTTACAGACAAGGCCCCTAAAAGTGAATCAATACCTTAGTGTGAACATGGCTCCACCCAATGTTACATTACTTGGTAAACTCATGAGAAGAATCCAAAGCGGTTTGCAACTGTGCTCAGACACAGACAGACTGTTTTGTCCAAAGCATTAGACTTGTTTGTTTCTTTGCAGAGCGATTGCTTAAATCTTGGTCTTGGGTTCTTTTTTTTTTAGCAATCTATTTAATTGGTAAAGCGGTCTACAAAGTCATTAGTTAATTGGATCCAACCGCCTCTCTCACCATTGGTTAATTGGTCCCTCTTGCAGTTGTTTCATTGGATAATAGGCTTTCAATTTTGACCCTTAAGGACATTAAGGGGCCGAAGTCATTTGCTCCGCAGTGCTGTGCTCGGATGGCCTGACGTCGCCACACCAATTCTGAAATGCGTATTAGTGTGGAACCTCTCAGGTCATTTTCGATTTCCATGGGGCGTTATCAACGGGCGCAGAACAAAATGCCTCTGGACGCAAACGGATACACAATCAACCAATCAGGGCAAAGGAACGTGTGATACATGGATGGCAGGCGATCTCGGTCGTTTACGACCAATTGGGCGCTCCTCTGCTCTGTCATCCCATTAAACCCGCCCCCCATTCGATGAACAGTTGTGATTGGCCTGACCTTGGCAAGGTCTGCTGGAAATCTGTCTGGAAGGAAGGTGGCCAGACGAATATCCCAGAGCAAATAAAACATGAGCTGGAAGATCTGTATGGTTCCCAGGAAAGCGTTGTGCTGGTTTCCCAGCAACAATAAACAAGTGAAACCGATCTATCCATCATTTCTGTTGAATGGACTTAATGGCTAGAATCTCATTGGCTTTTAGTAGTGGGATTTGTGTGAAATGCTTTTCAGGATTCACCACAGAGTATTGTAATGTATGGCATTTCGAGGATTCAAGGCAGCAATGAAACCCATAGTTACAGTTCTTCATTCTGTATTCTGTTAATGTCTCTGTTAAAGTTTCATAATTTAGACAGTTGCTCTGAATGATCGTTGTCATTAAATTTGAAAAATTACTTCATAAAGTCTCTCTGCCCTTTCCTGTCTGTCAGTCAGTCTGTCTATATGTCTTCCTGCCTTCTCTCCTGTTTGTCTTTTTGTCTTTTCTGGCTAATGAGCTGATGAACTGTCACTTTGATTCCTCTCTGCCTGTCTGCTCTGCATGCATGTCTGTCTGTCTGTCTGTCTGCATGTCTCTGTCTGTCTGTTTCTTTGTCTGTCTGTCTGTCTGTCTGCATGTCTCTTTGTCTGTCTATTTGTCTGTCTGTCTGCATGTCTCTGCCTGTCTTTTTCTTTGTCTGTCTGTCTGTCTGTCTGTCTGTCTGCCTGTCTGTCTGCATGTCTGCATGTATGTCTGCATGTCTCTCTGCCTGTCTGTTTTTTTGTCTCTCTGCCTGTCTGTCGGTCTGTCTGCCTGTCTGTCTGTCTGTCTGTCTGCATGTCTCTCTGCCTGTCTGTCCATCTGTCTGCATGTCTCTCTGTCTGTCTGCATGTCTCTCTGCCTGTCTGTCTGTCCGTCTGTCTGCCTGTCTGTCTGCCTGTCTGCATGTCTCTCTGCCTGTGTGTCCGTCTGCATGCCGGCTGTGCAGTAACCCAGGGTGTATTGTGAACAGCCCCTCCTATCGTTCCAGGGACACCCAGTGTCACCGCATGGTGCCGGCCGTCAAGGAC
Organism: Urophycis tenuis; assembly: GCA_036785325.1. Taxonomy (NCBI): domain Eukaryota; kingdom Metazoa; phylum Chordata; class Actinopteri; order Gadiformes; family Phycidae; genus Urophycis; species Urophycis tenuis. The sequence continues at coordinate 739,683 of JAXIVH010000027.1, forward strand.
AACAGCGGCAGCCACGGCTCGCCCATCAGCGGCAAGCTGGAGGGCGTCTTCTTCAGCTGCAACACCGAGTTCAACACGGGCAAGCCTCCGCAGGACTCCCCCTACGGACCCTACCGCTTCCAGGTGACCCGCGCACAAACACACACACACACGCAAGCATGCACGCAAGCAAGCAAGCATGCAAGCACACGCACGCACACACACACACACACTCACACACACAGGCATGCACGCAAGCAAGCACACGCACACACACACACACACACCCACTGACACACGCATGCATGCACGCATGCACGCAAGCAAGCAAGTATGCAAGCACACGCACGCACGCACACACACACACACTCAAACACACACAGGCATGCACGCAAGCAAGCACACGCACACACACACACACACACCCACTGACACACGCATGCACGCAAGCAAGCACACGCACGCATACACACACACACACGCATGCATGCACGCGCGCACACAAGCAAGCACACGCAAGCACACACGCATAGAGACACACACACTCACACACACACACACACACACATACACATGCACGCAAGCAAGCACACAGATGCACACACGCACACACACACACACTCTCACATGCACGCGTGACAGCAATGTTTATTGTCTGGTAAAGTCATTGACCGTAGAACGTCCGCTACAGGTCCAGGCGGAGCTGCTGTTCAACCAGAACACCAACCTCTACTTTGGGGACTTCTACTGCATGTACACGGCGTACCACTACGTCATCCTGGTCTTGGCTCCCGAGGGGTCCAAAGGAGACTCGTTCTGCAAAGGACGGTTACCGGCGCTGGACCGGTCCAACAACAGGTTCCTGACCTGCGTGGAGGGGGAAGACGGCGCTCTGAGTTTCTGCCACGCGCAGGACGTCATTCTGGAGCTGGTGTACACGGAGCCGGTGGAGCTGTCGCTGGGCACAGTGGCGGCGATCAGCGGCCACCAACTGCGGAGCTCATCCACCGTCAACGCGAAGAAAGACCCCAGCTGCAAGATTTGCAATATTAGCGTTGGACGCTAACTTTGGCTGGCGCTATCGAGCTAACCCGAACACTTCGAAGGTAACGTCGGTCAGCTACGTCAAGCTAACCCGAACACACCCCTCCGAGCTAACTTCGGTTAGCTAATATCGAGCTAACTCACACAATCACAAGCTAACATCGGTGAGCTAGCGAGCTAACTGAACACTCCCAAATGCTAACATGTTCACGTGACCAGTGTGCTAACTTAATTAGCCAACAATAAACTTTTATTTTCATTTGGTGAATTTGCATACCAGCTATACAACATGTAAAACTGCGATCAAAATAAACGTCCTTGCACATTCAGTTGATGATCTTGATGCCAAATGTAGCATACCATGGTGACTTTCTGGAACATCTTGTCTTGCAGCGACCATGCGACTCTCTGTTGCATTGTGACTGAACGATGACTGCTTCCTCTTAGCAATGGAAACATTAGGATTTTAGGAATATTTGTCAGTAAGTCCTCTTCAAATGTGCAGCAGTGTTGTTTTAAGTGTTATCACAATGTTGGCACTGCGGTAGAAGCAGCTTTTCTCTAGCTAGCCAGTGTGTGTGTGTGTATCAGAAGTCACATTTCTTATGATTAGTCCATGAACAATGAATTGGTCACATGCTTCACACCAATGCATAATTTCTCCCTTGCCTCAATGATTTCAATCTGATTTGATTACAATTTAAACGGCCACGGGTCCAATTTTAATATTTTACTTTTTGACCAATGGCTGCCGGCAGTAGGATTTAAAATGTTTGATGTATGAGGTCTCTAACCTTCCTAAGTATAAAGTGTCATCTTCACAGGCATGGTTAACCAACATGAGCACTTAGTTTTCTGTACTCAAAGTAGAACTATGGAACCCAGTGTTAAACAATGTTACAAATTGAACGTGGTACAATCTGGAATTACTGCAACCTGATTGAGATACGGTCATGACGTGGCCGCAGCATGCTTTTGATTTGATTTGTTTTTTATCTTTTTTTGTCTGCATTGTGCAGTGTTATTTATTCTAAAACATATCAAATATGGTGTGGTTATCTAACAAAATAAACGGGTGAAGAAACGTTTTTTTGTTTGCAAAAAAATATTTAATTTCAAGTATGTATAGAAAAAAACTTGTTGCACGATGGACTGGAAGTCATTTTTTGTCGTAATAGCAACCATGTGTCATTTACAAGAGCGCAGAACATTATTTTGAAATAAACGTTACATACAAACACCAACACACACACAGACATGCACGGAACGTAAACAACCAACCACTACGAAACTACAAGACAATCTGGCTGCAATTTTACAGTCCATCGGTAGTTTGTTTGTACAATCCCAAATATGTTCGATTACACACGGTGTAACAACCCTGCTCTGTTCTCCCTCGACCACCACTGAGACTTACTGCATGTACACTGAAAAAAATCTAACATGTACCAGCATTAGTGTCAGGACTTTGTTTTCTACATATGAAACCCCTTCATAAATATTTTCACTGGTGTAATGAAATTATAAATGACCGACCGTTTTCAATGTCAGTATTTTTACGTTTGGGCTCTGAGCAGGCCAATCAGAAGCCACGCCCCTAGCAGACCAGGGAATGCAGATCCTACACACGTGTACAGGGTGCTTCACAGTGACCCAACCAAAGTGATGTCTGTTGACACATACATATAGAACACCTATCCCGTTCAGGTCGGGTTCTCACAGTTCCTCAGTTCTGGGTCAGGTGTGTTTGACCTATGTGGGGTGGATGTGTTTTGGGAGTTAGACCTTTGTCGTGTGTAAATGTTGAATGTTTAGTCCTTCGCTGATACCTCACACCAGACGTCAAGAGCCGTGAAAGGTACATCCACACATTCCACACGGTTATACAGATATTATACTTTTATATACTACTTATACTACTAGGTTGTTTTTTTTTAAGTTGCCATGATTCCCTGCGACCAGCTTTAAGCGCACAGACAAGTATGCAGTACATATGATTCTATATATTTAATGATAACACACAGTGATGGCGATTCACTGATTTCACCGAAAAACATACCGTGCAGAAAGAAACCATTGGATGGATTCACGATTAAAAAAAATCATTCATATTCATTAATGGGTTTAAAAAAATAGAATACAATACAAAAACAATAAATAATAATAAAATAAAAAAAACAGTAGTCCAAACAGTAGGATGTATGAGTGAACTGTACCACCCTTAAAAGTGAACATGCAACACATGATTTTGACCAATCCTGCAATACGTTGGCCAGACCCATCTGTAATAAAGGCAGGATATCACATGAAGGGCCTGTTTCACACCAGGAACAACTGAGTTTCATTCCGATGTGAACACCAATGGGTAAATTAGGTCCTGAAGTGCTTTTACAAACTTGCTCATTGTCACACTGTTTACTGTTTACGTTACCGTTTTTTTAAATGATATCAGTTATATTTAACAGTGGACTTTCATTAGCTGCTATTTGTATGGTTTGCATACATTGTGTGCAAATGTAAACAGATTAACATGTATAGAGGTGTATGAATGAACACACATATTGCATATGAATCCAAAGGAAAAATATGGATTAAAATGCATAATATCTTTAAGCTTTGGCAAAATATAATATCCCCTTTTTTAAAGTGCCACGTGTGGCATAAGTTAGTTATTCTCTATGTTTTGTGTGGAACTACCCAAGGGAGAAGTTTCTATAAAGTGAATCCTATGAAGGACATATCTCGTAGGTTCTCTACACATCATTGCCCTTTTGTCTCAAATCTTCGAAAGCTATCTTCAACACTCATTTCCTTAATTCACACGTATAGACTAAACAAAACAAACACATCTTCTGAGCCTTTTTAAAGTGAACTGACGATTGACGTTTTGTTGTCACCTTATCCTCCAGCAGAAGCTTTTGGCCGAAGCGATTTACAGCGAATACGGATCCATTTCATTCAGGATCGTTCAGGTACTGTAGGCAAACTTCCACAATCATTCTAATAATAATTCCTCAATCAATCAATCAATCGATCAATTCGGCTAACTGATTCATATTATCAACCGTGTAATTTAAGACGACTCTGTTGATTAAAAAAAGCACTGATATTGATGCAATATGATCAACATTTTCGAACAAATCTTTCAAATTTTCCAACTGAAATCCCATTTGCTCTTTGAGCGCGACTCCAAACAACCCAACCATAACCATTTTAATAGATTAAGTTCAACTTGACAAAGTGCTTCGATGCATAATGCAGCCCTCTCGTGTTCCTTGTTCTTCTCATGCCTACTCATCGACATTAAAGTGCATTCTAGTGTCAGTAAGGAACGCACACTCGCCTATTTGGGAATTATTCTTGTTTTTGTCGATAAACCGTAATGTTTTTTACACCACGGAAAAGCTTTGATTTGCTGGAATGGATACGAGCGATGGAAATCTTACTTGCCTGTATATATATATATATTTATATATATATATATATATATATATATATATATATATATATATATAAGGGTTAGAACAAGGGTAGCTGTGGAAAACAACAAGCATACAAATCAAACGTTGAAGTTGAGAATGTGCACACATAGACACTCAAGGTCATCACAATAGATAGAAAAAGTCTAGTCCAAGGTTCTAAGGTCTCTGGAATAGAATCTGTTGAAAAGTCAAAGGCATTGTTGAGTTGATCAGTTGATAGGTATCAATGTTGCTGTGTCCACCTAAAGAGAATCAATATTCACTTCAAATCGCTGTTATTATTTTGTTGACTTAACTCTTCGCAAGTATATGCAGGTAAGCACCCCAGTGAGTACACTTGGAGTAGACTTGGGAGGACGTGACATGAGTTAAGTGTCTCTCCACTCTCATGTTTCCTGCGTATTCACAGCAAAGTGAGCCAACCCGTGTGCACTTTCTCACGCCGTTCCACATTTTCAGGGTGCACACTTTGACGGCACAAAAAAACTAAATATTTTTTTGATGAATGGTACTTATTGTGGACTTTTAGTACAAAAGAAGACGACAAGGAAGTAGCGTTCTTGTCGGCCTCGTTAGTTAACTTCCTGTTTGCTGATGAGGATCTCCAGGAGGCGGAGCTTAGCCTTGAGCTGTTTGTACTCCTGGTACTCCTCTGACATGGGTGTTCGGTCCTCCTTCTGGCACGTTCTATGAGCGGGAAAACACGTAAAAACACGAGTCATTTAAAATGGCACGCTAGTTGGATAGCTAGTCGGATAGCTAGTCGGATAGCTAGCTGGATAGCTAGTCGGATAGCTAGCCAGATAGCTGGCCGGATAGCTAGCTGGATAGCTTTAAACTCCTTCTGTCACACCAGGAAACAAGGACGGGCCTCAGGACCCCCAAAGCCAAACAATTCAAAGTGCTTTGGTTTCCGGCGCACCTCAGGGCCCTCTGCTCGGACGTCAGCACTTCAGGGGAGTGAGTAGTCTCTCACCTTCCGGTCTGTCTGTAGAACTCGTCCTCAAACTCCCTCAGGCCTTTCCGGATCCGCTTCTTCTCCACCCGCGTCTCACGCAAACTCACCACCAGCTCCGACCTGCGTGGTCACACATTGTGTTCAGAAACATCCCAAATTCAACGTAGACACTGTCTGCGCTATCCAGTGACTCAGAATTCAATTCAACGTAGGTTTTGTCATTTAATTTCAAGTTACTTTCCCATGCTATCTATGAGAAACAAAACATAGTGGACACCTCTATTAACCATGTTACGTCATATGTATTAAGTGCGTCTGTGTCCTCGTTAGGGGAAAACCAATGCGTTTTGGCCTGTCACAAACTAGCCGTCTCCGTGGCGACGCGCCGCGTACCTGGAGGCCTCGTGGAGGTTGGTCACCGTGACCGGAGACTTCTCCCGCACGTCCTTCACCTCCACGATGGGAGACACGAAGGCCGGGTCGCTGTCCCGGTCGCTGTCCTCCTCGTTGGTCGGCAGCGGTGTCACTCTGGAAGGGGGCGGGGCCGCGTTATGGTGGCTGGTGTAGTCCTCGTCGGAGCCCTCCTCTTCCTCCTTGGCAGGGAATAAGACGTGGTGAAGACGTTGGGTCGTTATCATTACTTTTTTATTTTTACACTTTGACGCGTTGAAGATTATTATAATAATTGTTTAAAAAATAAAATAAAATTGAGTTTCTGGTCAAAGACCATGTTGTGAGGTCGGCAGGAAGGGACATTACTCGCAGACAAAAAAAACCCTATAATTTCCAGGTCCCATAATAGCCATAAGGGTTCCAATTTGAAGGAGTGTCTAGTGAGCGTCTCACTATGGTCGTGATGGTCGTGGGGCTGGCGCACAGCAGACGCTTGATCATCTGGTATCTGTCATAGAGCGGCTTCACCAGGTTCCTCTCCTGCTTGGTCCCCTGGAGGGGAG
>JAXIVH010000027.1:751101-753601 GCA_036785325.1 Urophycis tenuis
GTCATGCGTGACAGAGGCGCAGAGCCGCGCACACAAAAAGCTTTCTCAAACCTGAGGTGCTTCGACCGTTAAGGTTTCTCTCTGTTGACACGCCATCGATACTGAGGAGCCGCCCGGCCAGAGTGGCGTCATCAGATCAAAATGAAACCGATCGTTTTCAGCGAACGTCTTCTTGCTCACCGGAGTTCTTCTGTGATAATTTTTCTTTCTTTTTTTACGGCAGCTCTTTTTTCTTTATAATTAGATGCTATCACCACCAAATCCCATTCATTAAAAGAAATCTATTAGATCAGCAAAACTCCACCGTATTGCATTTACATTTACATTTACGTTTACATTTAGGGCATTTAGCAGGTCGCTTTAACCCAAAGCGATTTACAAAAAGTACATTTGTCAGAAGAAGGTGAAACATTTCATTGCTGCTAATACAGTAATTGCCAATTTACACCAGAGCCGTTTTAGAAGCGTTTTTTTTCGACTGCCGCTGGTGATAGAATTCCATTCAAACCAGTAGGCTACACCGGCAGCGTTTTACGCCCGTCCCACGGCCGACCAAAGCTTTTCTGCGTTTCTGAAGTGTCTCGTTTGACGTGTACGCCTATTATCTTATTAAATATAGCCAAACAAACGGCGGCGGTGTGAATTGATACGCCAACGTTACGCTCACGTTACGCTTTCGCCTGCGGTGTAAATTCCCAGTACGAAAGTCACCAGAACAAGTTTCGAGCATTCCAGTTGCTAGGTTAACCATACAACATCTCTGACTAAGTGCCAAGTCACAAAAAAAAACAATTATAAAGTGCCAAGACGTACAACATACAAGAGCATGAGGGTAGGGTTGTTTTAGTAGTAGTGGGCATATTCTTACTGCAGCGTTGATTTAAAATGATTTGCTAAACTCAGACCCAATGTTTAAAAGTGTAGATATAGCCCCTCCATATAACGAGTTTGAACGAGAAGTTATTCATATTATTACAAAACAAAATAATATAGTCTGAGGTTTTGAATGTGTTTGCCATTTTTAATGTATATATATATATATAGGGCCTATATATAACACATATATATAACCGCAGCTTGGTATTACGTAGCCACGGTATGATGACTCTGTTCTCACTATAGTGAGAACCATGTAGAACCCGCTGGCAGCTGGCTCATCAGGATGTAGAAACAAGAGACACGCGTGCAGAGAGAGAGAGAGAGAGAGAGAGAGAGAGAGAGAGAGAGAGAGAGAGAGAGAGAGAGAGAGAGAGAGAGAGAGAGAGAGAGAGAGAGAGACGAGAGAGAGAGAGAGAGAGAGAGAGAGAGAGAGAGAGAGAGAGAGAGAGAGAGAGAGAGAGAGAGAGAGAGACCCCGCACCAGCAGAAACAGAACACCTTGCAGGATTGGAAGAGGCCGTCGTGGACCGTGTTGAAAAGGCAGCTCCAGGTGGTGAGACCTTCTGCTCCCTGGCCTCAGATTGGGACTAAGTGGTCTGGCCCACAACGGGGAACGAGGAGCCGAACCCGCGCCGCATGGACCGAGCGAGTGGCAGCTTGCCAGACCTCGGTTGCCCGGGGCAACGGGATAACCAGCGCGGCGCGACGTCGTGCGGTCTGTAGAAGCGGCGCGGCGCTGCGCGTACGCCGATACGTTGTAAATAACGCACGCGTCGTTTTGAGTTCACGTACGACATCGACAGCCGAATTGGCGTTATGTCGACAGCGCGTCCACTGTGGGGCGAGATAAGGCGAGTGGATGGGGAAAGGGGATAGGGATAGTAAATAGGTGACTGCTGGTTGGCTGATGAACCGGCCAAAAGGTTCTAGGCTCACGCCCAATGTCTACAGGCTTCGAAACAAAGGTCCCCGCGCGCGCGTGTTGTGTGTGTGTGTGTGTGTGTGTGTGTGTGTGTGTGTGTGTGTGTGTGTGTGCGTGCGTGCGTGCGTGTGTGTGTGTCATATACCCAGTAAATCCAATACACAAGTTGGATCGGTGACTGGACGGTTCAACACAACTGGTTCAACCCAAACGTGGTACAAAAGTAAATAAGCTAATAAAAGGTCAAAGTTCAATAAGTTCAACCCTTCACCGCAGTCAAAATGTTACCAAACACCAAACGGCTTTGCTTTTTACGCCGAGTGGCCGTCAAGATAATCCACATAGATGTGGATTAATTGAAAGAGATGATCCAATGGAGCTAATGACGTGGAAAAAGAGGGCAAGAGCCAGGTGGAGGAGGTGTGGGTGGTGTGGATGGTGGTGGTGACGGTGGCTGTAACATTGCAAGGCGGAATGAGCGAATAGCCTAGAAAAATCGTTTCCACAATAACCGGTGGGATGTTTTCTGGCAAAGGCAGGGGAGTCGTGACGGACAAGAGGAGGGAGAACGACCGATGATGAGACGGAGAAGAAGGACATCATCACAACGACGAGCCAAAACCCCACCGTCGTGTCATGTCTCTCTCTCTCTCTCTCTCTGTGTTGTAGCAACCTACCTGGTGGGCTGTTCTCGTCTGCG
>JAXIVH010000027.1:758601-771761 GCA_036785325.1 Urophycis tenuis
GCATGTCTGTGAGGCGCTGCACGCTGGTAAACAGGGGCGCGTGTTACGTCATCAGCAGGCGACCACGAGAGAGGCGGGGTGGAAAGCCGCTTTCAGGATTAAACCGTGGGATTACAGCTAAAAGCACTTTGCGGTGGCACTCCAAAAATAAGTGGCTCGGTTGAATTTCACATCCAAGAAAGAAGACGCAAGGGTAATTCGCGAAAATGTAACAAGTTAACACAACCGAACTAGCATACAATTAGTCGACTCGCTGCCACTTGACAACGACGACGGCGACGCAACAACCCTGGTTTCCTTGACAACGGCGCGGAGGCTCGACGCTTCCAATTTATATTGGTAAGGGTACCATCGTATTCTCTCAGACACATTCGTGCGACCTTAGTAAAGGCGTGACGGGTACGATCGGACGCCAAAAATTATGTCCTCGGCGACCGAGATGAACGCAGACGCCAGCAGGTGGCTGGACGCTCATTACGACCCGGTGGCGAACCTCTACACCTTCTCATCATGCATCGACCTGGCGGACCTGAACGGGGATGGCGAGAATCGACTGGTGATCGGCGACCTGGGCACGGGCTCCTCCAACATGAAGCTGAAGGTGTACCGCGGCACGGCGCTGACGAGTGAGAACACGCTGCTGGATTTGCCCACCGGCCTGGTGTCATTCCTCATGGACCTCCACGAACCTCGGATCCCGGCTATTGCCGTCGCCTCCGGGCCCTTCATCTATGTGTACAAGAACCTGAGACCCTACTTCAAGTTCACGCTACCCAGCCTCGAGGTCAACGCTCTGGAGCAGGTGGGTGACGACACTGCTGCCTGCACCTATAGACCGTGTAATCTGCAGTACGTAGATCCGGTGTGGCCACTCGTGTCTGGTTGCTGTTTTCGCACGGAAAAACGCTTCAGAATTAAAAAATGCCATCCTACTGGTCTCCGTTTCGCGTGTTGCCCACATTTTCTCCTCCGACCTCTGACCTCTGACCCCCCCCCCTGCAGGACGTGTGGCAGCAAGCGAGGGAGGGGCAGATCGACCCGCTGGCCTTGAAGGAGCTGCTGGAGGGCGTCCGCGACTCGGCTGACACCCCGCTGTCGGTGCGCTCCCTGCGGTACCTGGGCCTCGAGACGCAGGACATGGAGGAGTTTGTGAACCTGCACAAGCAGCAGCCCATACGACGACAGGTGATGGTGATGGTGATAGCGTCGGCTGCTCTGTTCACTCTGTTGCGGGTTCGAAGCCCCGTATCGACAGGCTGTCTGTCGGGGGCATCCCTAAAGTGTAAGTTATGCTTCTGCGTTGACGCAACGCTAGTGGGCTCATTACGGACCCATTACGTCCTTGCGGACCCCCCTTGCGGACCCCCCTTGTGTCCACCGCAAGGGCCTGACGTGCACCTCCCAAAAATCCTAGACGTGCGTCGAGGCGATGCAACACCAACGCAGCAGCGTTGGCTGTGATTGGTCCGCTAACTACATCCGCCGGAGACCGCTTTTCCGGTTTCCACTCCTGTCTCCTTTGTCGTCTTTGTTGTGCCCTTATTTGCAATAGAAGTATTTCTTCCTCGGCTTCTATCGTTTCGAGCTCCAACGCCAGTCTCTCTGTCTCGGTCTCCATCGTTCACTGTGACTAGGAGAAAAGCCGGAAAGTAAACAAGTAGGCTATAACGAGGCAAACGACGATACATACATCAAAAGAGTCTGGTCGGTCGGTCAGTCTTTACAAAAAAAACGCCCTCTACCGGTGTGGCATTGAATTGCATTTTGACACGTAAACCCCACGCAGAACCATCACGGTCTCATGACTACGTCCAAGCAACTGCGTGGCCATTGCGTGATCACTACGTGGTTACTACGCGGAACCATAACCGATGCTTAACTCCTTCCTGTGTGTGTGTGTGTGTGCTCAGACTGTGATCACGTGCATCGGGACGCTGAAGAAGAGCACGGCGGACGAGGACGGGGTCAGCTGTCTGGTGATCGGCACGGAGAGCAGTGACGTGTACATCCTGGACCCCGAGGCCTTCACCATCCTCTCGAAGGTCGGCTGCCTGGGTCCCTCTGGGTCTCTCTTGCACCTGGGTCTGGGTCTGTCTGGGGTCGGAGGTCTGGGTGTCTGTCTGGGGTCGGAGGTCGGGGTCTGTCTGGGGTCGGAGGTCTGGGTGTCTGTCTGGGGTCGGAGGTCTGGGTGTCTGTCTGGGGTCGGAGGTCTGGGTCTGTCTGGGGGGTCGGAGATCTAGGTGTCTGTCTGGGGTCGGAGGTCGGGGTGTCTGTCTGGGGTTGAAGGCCTGGGTCTGACGAGCCACGCCCTCTCGCTACGATCAGACCGGGGCAGTAGCCTGAATATTTGATTTACCTTACCTGCAAAGTCAAAACAGCCAATCGGGAGTAACTCCTGAGCACCTGCGTGAGAAACTCATGAGCACTCATGAGCACCTGCTATTGCCAGTAACTGGCAATTGCAGGTGCTCAACCAACAGAGGGCCAAGAACGTCTTTCACGTTACAGATACAGTATATACCTCTATATATACATATAGACCTCTACAAAAATGTAACTGTGTTCTTATGAACGACACGCATCGCCATGCACAAAACATCACGACTAGAGTTCTCAACAGCTTGACACTTTATCATTCGTTAGTTCCTATACAAGCCCTAAAAAGGGTAATGTTAGGTTTAGTTAGAATCCCATTCCACTTGAGGCTTCAGTGTAAAGATTGTCCACCGCTCAAGAGCGTGTTCAGAATGAATGAGACCAGCGTTCTCTGGGTGGCGTGTTGTTCTCCAGCTGGTGCTGCCCAGCGCCCCCACCATGATGGACGTGACGGGTCAGTTTGACGTGGAGTTCCGCATCACGGTGGCCTGCCGCAACGGCAACATCTACATCCTCCGCAGGTGAGCACGTCATCATCGCACACTCAAACCCGCTGCAGGTGGACCTGTGGGCGTGGGGGTTTTTAACCCTCGTCAATTAGTAACGTGGCGTTATTATCCTGTGAGTGGGGTACTGGATTCACTGCTGTATTATGTGTATTATGTGTGGGGTGGCAGTAGCTCAGTGGGTATAGCAGGGTGGATAGAGCGGGTCGTCCACTAACCGTAGGGTCGGCGGTTCGATCCCCTTGATCCCCTCCTCCTCCTCCGACTGTCCACATGCTGAACCCCACAAATGTACTTATTGTAATTCGCTTTGGACAAAAGCGTCTGCTAAATGCCCAATTATTATTATACAATGCACCATGTATAGGGTTCTTCAGCAGAACAGTACATAGAACAGTACATAGAACCGACGGCATTCAGGAATGTTCCAATGTGTGAGACTGCGAATGCCGTGTGTACATGTTGTTTTTGTTCAATCCAGAGATGTGTCACGGTGTCAAGCCATGTCACCTTTTCAAAAGTCTGATTCCAGTTGTTGTCGTTTGACTCATGGGTATGTAAATCAGGTTTCGAAAGACTGAATCTGTTTTCGCGGTGGATGGCCTACATGGTTAACATGGCACTCGTCCAACCAGCGCTGGCACCCACGGCGTTTCAGCGACATGACGACACGGCGCGCACAACAACAACGTGCACAGCCGCTACACCCCGCCTAGCTGGCCTACACCGGGCCACTCCAGAACACCGACGCCGGCCGGTGGGCTCGTTGTAGGGTTAGATCGACTGTGACACCTGAGCAGGTGCTCCACGTTGCCAGGCAGAGGGTCTCTCCCCGTGTGGCAACGGATAGTTTAAAAGCCACGCGCGACGACGACGCCCGCTCAATGTCAACAAGATGCGCGGCGTCAACCGACCTAATCGGTGTGACGCACGCACGCACACACGCACACACACTCCCACACACACACACACACACGCACACACGCACACACGCACACACGCACGCACACACACTCCCACACACACACACACACACATTCCACCGTTGTTTTCGAGGCTCTCTGCCAGGGCGCAACCAGTCGGCCGGGGACAGGTCAGGTCAGAGCGCGGCGCTCGGGACGCGGCACCTGGCGTGGCGAGGTGGAGCCGGCGAGCACACCAGCCAGCATTCCAGACGCCGCCAGCCCTGCCTCATGTTGAGTTTCCCTCCTCCCCCCCCCCCCCCCCCCCCCCCGCAGGGAGTCGTCCAAACCGAAGTACTGCATCGAGCTGTCCTCCCACCCGGTGGGGCTGGTCAGGGTCGGCAAGAACGTGGTGGTGGGCTGCGCCGAGGAGCGCCTGCAGGGCTTCACTCAGAAGGTCTTCGTCATTGACTCTTCCTCTTCTTCACCTCTTGCTCTTCCCCCCCCCCCGCCCCCCCCCCCCCCCCCCCCCGACTGTGTGCATTTCCCTGTCTCTCTCTCTCTCTCTCTCTCTCTCTCTCTCTCCCTCTCTATCTCGCTGTCTTTCTGTCTATCTGTCTATCTGTGTCTCTGTCTGTCTCACAGACACGCCCACTGACCCTGAGTCACTCAAGCCCTGAACTGAACCTTTCAGTAAGATAACAGACACAGAATTGATGCGATGACGCACAAGTATGCCAGACACTCAAAATCAACTTTGCCTCCAGCCTAAAGAAAAATGTCACTCTGAGCAACACTTTGTCGCAAAGTAATTTACACGTTCAATGGAAGGAATGAGGAATTAAATAGAAGTTTACATTTTAAGACAAAGCTTTTTTTTTTTTGTCCACCATTTTAGTGTTCTCCAGAGTCTTGTGGAGAGAGCAGCCAGGCGTCTCCGTTAACGTTTAACAACCGTTTGGTTTCTCTAATCACAAGCTTAGCATGTAGACCACACACACACGCACACACACACGCACACACACACGCACACACACACACACACACACATACACGCACACACACACGCACACACACACGCACACACACACACGCACACACACACACACACAGATACTGTGGACAGAGGCTATAACCTCCTCCTCCTCCTCCTCTCTCAGGGTAAGAAGCTGTGGACGGCCCACCTCCCGGCGCCCATCACCACCATGGCCACCATGGACCTCCCCACCCGCGGCTTCCAGGCCGTGCTGGTGGGCCTGGCCAACTGCGAGGTGCACCTGTACCGGGAGAAGAACCTGCTCAGCACCATCAAGACCCCCGACGTGGTCACCGGCATCCGCTTCGGCCGCTACGGCCGGGAGGACGGCGCGCTGGTCATGACCACGCGCGGCGGCGGCCTGGCCGTGAAGATCCTGAAGCGCACGGCGGCGTTCGACGAGCGCGACGGCGCCCCGGGGCCGCCGGCGGCGCAGGGCGTGCGCCTCAACGTGCCCAAGAAGACCAAGCTGTACGTGGACCAGACGCTGCGGGAGCGCGAGCACGCCGCCGCCATGCACCGCGCCTTCCAGATGGACCTGAGCCGCGTGCGGCTGGCGGCGGCGCAGGCGTACGTGCGGGCGCTGGAGGCCAGCCTGGCGCCGGTGTCGGCCTGCCCGTCCACGCCGCTGAAGGTGAACGCGGTGGTGCAGGGGCTGGGCCCGGCGTTCAAGCTCACGCTCAACGTGCAGAACACGGCGGCGCGGCGCCCCGCGCACAACCTGACGGTCAGCTTCCTGTACGACGGCGGCCTGTACAGCATGCGCACGCCGCACTTCCGCATCCCGCTGCTGGTGCCCGGCCTGGTGTACCCCTTCGAGACGCTGGTGGAGTGCACCAGCGACAAGGGCCTCTCGGACGTCATCAAGGTGTTCCTGCTGCAGGACGGCAGCGCCGCCCCGCTGCTGACCGCGCACATCAACATGCCCGTCAGCGAGGGGCTGGCGCCCGTCTGAGACACGCTGGGGGGGGGGGGGGCACGCTGACGGGCCCGACTCACGCACCCCTGACCCTAAATCTTAGCCTAACCCTAAACCTAAGCCTAAGCCCGCCTGGCTCATGGTTGGAGGTCACCAGGGGTCAGGGCCGACTGAAACCCACCGCTCAGTGACCGGACCTGGCCGGCACGCCGTTACGCCGTCACACGCGTTGTTTCGCGGGGATCTGGTCCGTCGCGGTCATCGATTATCGGCGGGTAAATGAGTTTAGGGATGGTCTAATGTCTGCACACGGTGCAGTCACTCACAGCTGACCATCATGAGATGAATTTAGCTTT
The DNA here is from genome assembly GCA_036785325.1 of Urophycis tenuis. Taxonomy (NCBI): domain Eukaryota; kingdom Metazoa; phylum Chordata; class Actinopteri; order Gadiformes; family Phycidae; genus Urophycis; species Urophycis tenuis. The sequence goes on from JAXIVH010000027.1 coordinate 764,697, forward strand.
TTTTTTAAAATGAAATAGCTATGAATAGGTGGTGTTTTTGTTAGCCCGTATGTCAATATAACGTACATACCGTTAAAGACTATTCATTCCAGCTGTTGTGTAAGAGTGCAATAGGACAACAAATGTGTATTAAAGGTTGCTTTGTGACAAACAACTCAGGGAATAAATTATGCTATTGATAAATGGTTAATAAAAAAAACGACAACATTTATATATATATATATAAAAACACATGACGAGAGTTTATGTAAAAATGCTTCTCAGACTTTTTCTCCCAAAGGCGAAAACTTAAGTTCAACTTTTGTTTTTCTTCATTTTGCACTTGCCCATGTCATGTTTGATTATAAATTGATGATCATGAGTCCATTAATGCTGTTTGTAACAATAAACATCTATTGTCCTTTTCATCTTTTCATAGTTATACCGTGTACAAGCAGCCGCGGCCTACTGGTTAGGGTTTCGGATTTGTAACCGGAGGGTTTCCGGTTTGAACCCTGACCAGTGCGAACGGCTGAAGTGCCCTTGAGCAAGGCACCTAACCCCTCACTGCTCCCCGAGCGCCGCTGTTGCAGGCAGCTCACTGCATCAGGTTTAAGTGTGTGCCTCATCATCACTGTGTTCTGAGTGTTTCACTAATTCACGATTGGGTTAAATGCAGAAGACCAAATTTCCCTCATGGGATCAAATGAGTAATTCTTCTTTCTTCTTCTAACAAGACCTTCTCTAGAACCTCAGTCTGTTAGACACAATAACAAAAGTCTTCTTCAAATGGAAATTCCGAAACTTTAGACCATTCAAAGAAAAAAGAAAAATAACGACATGAAAGCCAACTCAACTGAATCGCACGCATTTGCTTCAAAGTCATAACCGAAGACGTGAACTCGTCGTTCTGTGTCAACATTCGCGGCGCCCCTGGCTCCGGATCTTAAGAGTGGTGACGTCATCATCATCAGCCCGCAACATCCAAGGATCCCAAATTAAAACCCACAAGACTGACTCATTGTGTATGTGTGTTTGTGTGTTGAAGAGGGACTTGGGTGGGAAGCAGCTCAGGTTTGTGCTGGGGGGGGGGGGGGGGGAGGGGGTGGGCTGACATCCTTTATAAAGGTGTTTAGTGTTGCTTCACCACTCAACCCACTCAAACAGATGTGTGTCTGTCCCCCCCCCCCCCCCCCCCCCCCCCGAGAAAGAAGAGATGAACTCCACCATATGGTTCAACTTTTTATTTAAAAAAAAAAAGAAGCATTTTGGAAAAACCATAAAATAGACGTCAATGCCAAGGTGTGTCATAGCATGTAGTGGCATTCTTAGGTACAATTCAAGTTTTTTTTCACGTTACACCTTGAGAGTCCTTTGTCTAACGACTCACACAGACAAAGACAATCACCAGTGGCAGCCATTGTTTTTGTCTAAGTGAAGACGATAAACGTGCCGTTCTGACAAATTGTACACTGAACAAACTCACAATGAACTCAATGAACGTCAGACCACCCAAAGAACCATGCTAAATACACAGGATGAATGAACACCAAGGGTCTTCATCTGTTGGATTGTTTGACTCCAGTCCATAATAAGGTTGAAGCCAGGCCGTCACGAGAAACCTTAATGATTTGTCAGTTTAATTCTGCTGAACAGCCTATCTTTGTTTGTGGGTCTTTCTTTCTTTCTTCCAAAAGATGATATAAAGACTTGTTTCTATTCCATGTTGCCTCATAGACAACCTCCTCCCAATAGGGTAGAAAGAACACGTATATAAACAGAAATTAAAAATGCATGAAAAAAATAACTGCAGGACCAGCCTTTGTATTAAAGCCTTATTTATCAATATTGTAGATTGTTGTCATGTTATATTCATAGAACATTTAGGAAATGAGCCTCATAAAATCATAAAACAGTAGTGTGACACCGGGAACTTTGGTTCTAAGGCAGACAGGCAGACAGAGGCTCCTTTAAGACAGGCGCATTGTTCTGCTGGTAAACCCACACAGTGGAAAAGAAAACGATTTGGCAAACAGTACAGTCTCAAACATAACACCTTAGAAAAATTGGCTTGTATAAAAGTCTTGATGGTGTGCGGCAGTTCGCGTATGGCAGGTTCACGCTGTAAAACGTTTTTAAGTCATTGAATTTTCAGATGTTTGAATAAAAACAAGGTCTGTTTTTTACGTCAAATTACTGACTGTGTTTCCTTAAAAAAAAAAAAATCAATGTTCCCTCCGGCTGTAGTTCTGACCTCAGATCACACTCGACTTTCAAGAATAGAATAATATAAATAAAAAAGTATAGTGGTGGCATGGCAGCTACAAAATAGGGCAGGTATGAAGCAATGCAAGCCTTCCAGTAAAATGGATAAAAGCGGATGTAAAAATCATTACAAAACGTCTTCAACAATAATAAACAATTACAAACAGGTAATAAGCATCGATAAGAAATAATCAATTCTAAACTTTGCATCACCAAACAAGAAAAAAAAAAACTAAACCTGACTCAAACCCGAATCAAATAAATGTCTATTTTATTTTGAAACTAATGAAGAATCACAATCCGTCATGTGATTGTGGGTCGAGACACGGTAAAGTAACAGCAGTAACACAGCATGGTTCTACCCCACAAACCTCACCTCAGGTACAGGGGCAGCCCCTCCGAGCCCTGCGGACACTAAAATAGAACTGAGATCCACGTTTGTCACAAGACAACATATTGTGTCCTGAAAGTAGTGCAATCACAAGTAGAACCTCATCTCAAAAAAGGATTCCCTCTCTGGGCTTCAGCTGCTCTACCAATGCTGTGCGTCAGTCATATTTCTGTGTGTGAAACCCGCTCACACAGATGTCATTCTCGTTACGGGAAATTACAGCTTTTAGGACTGTGGCAGCTCGGCAGTCCAGGACAGAGTGATGGAACAGTCCGGAAATAGACACGCGGCCATATCAGCCCTAGTGTAACCATCACCTCTGCAGCTCGGCAGACACAGCTGCTAGCCACTAGCCAAACAGCTGACTCTACAGCGGACACACGTGCACACAGTTATGAGGGCTGGACCAGGTGGCCACAGTGCAAAGAGAGCACAGATTGTGTTTGTTTACTTAGTAACGCGAAATAACCAAATAAAGTTACGGTTCCAGAAGAGATGTATACATACATATGTATATTTACAGATGTATATATATATATATATATATATATATATATATATATACATACACATGTGTATATATACTGTACATATGTATGTATATACACACACACATATATATATATATACATATATATATAATGTAACTAGTAACTATTGACAGCAGTAACTTAGTAACTTAACAAGTTACTTTCACTAGTATCTTTCCCCAACACTTCTCCGCGCCAGCCCCAAAACGTGTCCGCTGTAAAATACCAACCTAAAAAAATACCTATAAATAACTCGTTCACGGACACGGGTCCTCGGGAGAGCCGCGCGTGGTAAAAACGTGGCGTGAAATGTCTGAGACGTGGAAGCGTGACCCGAAACCGCCTGGGATCCATGTCCAAAGGAGCACCTTCAAAAAGCACGTGCTCTCCGGACTAACGCCATAAACCAGACACTGTTAAAACCAGGAACTAGTGTCAACGTTGAGATTGGATCCCGACTCCCAGTGATTAGGAGTTCGGGATCTGGGTTTTTTTTTTCTTTTTTTGGTTCAACCGTGGAAAACGGCAAACCAGGACGGGCACCATGTCATGTCATGTTATGTTATGTTATGTCATGTTATGTCATCTCAGGCCACCAACGTCACCACCAGGCTGGCCGGGGCGTGCGGCCGGTCGGGCGCGTCAGGAACGACGCACTGGATGTGTTCCAGCTGCGCGGCCTCCGGGGCGGAGAGGGGGGTTTCCGGAGTGGTGCATCCCAGGCATGGCATGGTGCAGATGAGGAGGATCATACCACCAATGAGCACGCACCCCCCGCTGAAGTAGAACGCAACGTCGTAGGAGAGGGTCAGGTCATAGAAGCAACCTAGAACACAGACAGAGAGAGAGGGAGAGAGAGGGAGGGAGAGAGAGAGAGAGAGAGGGAGAGCGAGAGAGAGAGAGAGAGAGGGAGGGAGAGAGAGGGAGAGAGAGAGGGAGAGAGAGGGGAGAAGGGAGAGAGGGGAGAAGGAGAGAGAGGGAGGGAGAGAGAGGGAGGGACAGAGAGGGAGCGAGAGGGAGGGAGAGAGGGAGGGAGGCAGGGAGGGAGGGAGGGAGAGGGAGAGAGAGGGAGGGAGGGAGAGAGGGAGGGAGAGAGAGGGAGAGAGAGAGGGAGGGAGGGAGAGAGAGACAGAGGGAGGGAGAGAGAGAGGGGGGGAGGGAGAGAGGGAGGAGGAGAAAGAGGGAGGGAGATAGAGGCAGGGAGGGAGAGAGAAGGAGAGAGAGAGAGAGAGAGAGAGAGAAAAGGTAAGATTTTCTATAAATATGAAAAACTACCAGGACAAAAACATCTGTAGGTTAGGTAAATATAAGCAGAGGTTAATTATTTAATCATGCAAAGCATAAATAATACAATTAAGGCAATTAAGGAACGAGCCAATTGGTCCCTGGAGCCCTACCTACGACCGGCGGGCCCAGCGTGATGCCCAAGCCCCCGAAGAACATGAGGACGCCGTGGGCTTCGGAGAGCTTCTCCTTGCCCACCACCTTGGAGGTGACGTACGGGGTCAGGGACCAGTTCCCGCTCAGGAAGCCCATCCACACAGACAGGGCCTGCAGCCCCAGGTAGAACCTGCATGGCACCGAGAGGTCAAGAGGTCAAGAGGTCATGTGGCAGGTTAGCGTGGAGAACCGACGGTGGGGGGAATTTGATTTGTTTTTTCCTGTGTGGACGCGGTGGTGGCTGTACTGGGGGGGGGGGGGGGGGGGGGGGGGAAGGGGGCGCACCTGGTGAAGGGAATGAGCAGCAGGCCCAGCCCGCTGCCCACCAGCGTGAAGGTGAAGAGGGAGAGGCTGTCGACGAAGGGCAGGTCCACCATGGCGCCCAGGCCCAGCTTGCCGAAGCCGGCGGCGATGGCGACCAGCGACACCAGGGGGAAGGTGGCGGCGCCCTCCTCCGTCAGCCCCTGGCTCAGCGCTACGTCCTCCATGAAGAGCAGGGTGGGGAAGGCACCTATGGAGTGTGGGGGGGTGAGGAGTTTAGCGAGCCGCGGGTGACTGACAGCGGCGGGCAGCTGTGGAGGGGGGGGGGGGAGGAGAGAGGTTAGAAGATGCTTTGTTTGGTTGTTATTGTTGGCGATTTACTGGGGGCGCAGCCCTGGGCGTCACATGACCCGGGGGCGGAGCCTGGATGTCACATGACCCCGGGGGGGCGGCAGGTCTGGACGTCACGTGACCTGGCAGTGCGTGACATAGACGCGTTATCACGTCGGGCGGCCTCAGCGCGGACCTCGCCTTAGTTTGGCGAGGGCTGAGATATCAGCCACCCCCGCTGAGTCATTTGTACGCTGATCTCTGCGTTTACATGGCCGCGAACTACTCCAGCCTGTCGAGTTACCTGATCAAATATCAAATATTGTATCAAGCCTGTGTTCGTGTGCAGATTAGTTGTATGACGCTGGCGCTTACTTGGTGTGTGTGTGTGTGTGTGTGTGTGTGTGCGCATGCGCGTGTCTGTTTACCCACGTGTGCGTGTGCAGCCGAGCGTGTCTCTGTTCACCTCCGTTCACCTGTGTGTGTGTGTGTGTGTGTGTGTGTGTGTGTGTGTGTGTGGGGGTGGGGGGGTGATTCTGCTTTGTTGATCCTCCGGGTGGCAGCTGGGGTGTATAAGGTCGCCTATATATATATATATATATATAATGCAAGCGTGAAGACGACCAGCTGCCACCTGGCTCTCCCTTACGAGTTACCAGACGCCGCCTCTGTGCCGCTTCGGTGAGCTTGAAGAAACACGACACAACGGACACCGCAACGCACGCTAAAAAACAGTCGCATTTTTGCGTTCTTTCCGTTGGCGGGGGTGATCGGGGTAAAACCACAGCGTCTCGTGAGACCTACCAAGGGCGAAGAGGAAGAAGGAGACACACAGCGCCATGAAGACTCGGTTCTGGAACACCGCTAGCGTGGGAGACATGTATCTGGGGAGAGGAGCACAAACGGAGAGACTTAGGAGAGCGAGGGTGGCGTGATAGAGAGGCAGCGTGACAGACAGAGATAGAGGGAGAGTGATACAGATAAGAGCGATAGAGTGATCGAGTCAGCGGAGGTTGCGTGACAGAGAGGGAGAGGGCGAGACTGAGATTGGCATAGATATAGGGTAGACTAGGGTAGAAAGACATGGAGTGATTGAAGTTGCGTGAGAGAGAGAGGGAGAGAGAGGTAGCACGACAGAGAGAGAGAGGAGTGGGGTAGAGCGAGAGAGAGAGAGAGAGAGAGAGAGAGGTAGGTAGCACGACAGAGAGAGAGAGAGGAGTGGGGTAGAGCGAGAGAGAGAGAGAGAGGTAGCATGGCAGAGAGAGAGAGAGAGAGAGAGAGAGGAGTGGGGTAGAGCGAGCGAGAGAGAGAGACATGTGCCAGAGGAAACCAACGTGGTGAGCAATGAATCACTTCAACAGAAAGACAGACAGAGTGAAGCGAGGAAGAGACTTTTGCGCGACCACGAGGTCAGCCCATGGAATGTGATCCCCCTGTTATTTATTCACTGAAAGCAAGCCCCCCCCCCCCCACCCCCCACCCCCACCACCACCACAACATACCTGGAACAATCCCTCATTTTGCTCTTAATCTGCCGGACCAGATCCGCACAGCCACAGGCGTGCCTCCGGTGGAGGGGCTCTTTCGTCTCCACGGCGACCGCCACGGCGTCCTTGGTCAGCAGGGGCTTCTGATTGGCCGGGGCCCCCGTCCGCGCCGGCGGCCTCGGCCTTCTCCAGCAGGGCGGCGCGCTGCCTGAGGTAGTACTTGGGCGGGGTCAGGGGTCGCATGGGGCCGGCGCAGGCGATGATGTTGAGGGAGACGGCGCCCACGATGAGCAGGCAGGCGCTGACGCCCAGCTGCTCGATCAGCTTGGCCTGCAGCGTGGCATACAGGAAGCCGCCGATGCTGGAGCCTACGGCCGGGCAC
>JAXIVH010000027.1:771961-829461 GCA_036785325.1 Urophycis tenuis
GAATCACAGAGAGCAAGGAGAGACAGGCAGAAAGTGAAGAAAGAAGGAAGGAAGGAAGGAAGGAAGTGACTGAAAAAACTCAAAAGGAAACAAAGGAATGAAAAAAGGCACTCTATCAAGCACCAGATTTCTCGAACCAAAAACCGGGTGACTTTGCACGTGACCATAATGCGCGTGCGCACACACACCCCGTTACATGAATGAATGTCGGACTTTGAAAACGGGAATAAAACCTGGTACATTTTGTTGTGACGTCGCATACAATAATGCTGTAATGTAACACTGTAATGCTGAGGACTGCACAAAGCGACCGCAAAGCGAACGTAGCGATACATTGTAAATTTAAACCATAGAGCGCAGGCTACGGCTCACAGACAGCACACACCCACGAAAACTCGCTGTACACTTTCACTTAATTGTGTTATAATGAGATAATGTAGGCCCTGCTGGCACTGCGCCAGGGCAGTGTTATTCGTTTCGTGACAACCCGGAACACTTCTGGCGTCCGACGCGCTTTACGGGACACGAGACTCAAAATGACCGGTTTGACAGGTGTCGTGCCAAAAAGTGACTGCCTGCCAGAATCTGATTTCTGGCCGTGGGAGCGCACATAAACGCCTGCTTTTCTCAGGATTAAACGATCATATTATGCAGATATACACACAACTGTATTATAATGTTATTATAGCAAAGGCACGTGTCTTCCAAAGTTTAATGTTTGTTGTTGCGTAATTATTACAACTGTGGCCAAAAGAAGTGTAGTTCAGACATGGCAATAAATATAAATAGTAAATGAAAGGTTGTTTCTGCCTAAATATGACTTCATCTCATTCATAAGCTTCATAATATGAAGATGAAGTCATATTTAGGCTAATTTCCAAAGACAGGGCTAAACAAAGTCATCAGACATACCAAGCACTTAGACGTGTCTATCACGTAGCCTAACTGCCATGTCTGATTTCGCTACACTTCTTTTGGGCACAGTTGTAATAATTACGCAACAACAAACGTTAAACTTTCGAAGACACATGCCTTAATAATAGCTATAATTACATTACAATACAGTTGTGTGCATCTGCATATTATGACCGTTGAATCCAGAGAACAGCAGACGTTGCTGCACTACCGCTCAACAGGCTGCTACGCGCGCTCCCGCGGCCAGAAATCAGATTCTGGCAGGCAGTCACTTTTTGGCACGAGACCGGCACTGTCCCTGTCAAACCGGGACTTCTGGTCACCCTAGTCAAGCATGAAGTCTAAGTTCAAGGGCAGTGTGTATTTTAACTGCCTCGTTTCTCCTCCCAGAATAACACGAGACTATGACCACGGTTCCGAGACAGGAAAAAAAAAAAAAAAAAAAAAAACGGACAGATAGCCAAAAATATATTTGGCCGAGGAATAGAGGGGATGCTTTTCCGCTCAGACATGTTTAACAAGCGGGGGCACGGCGGTTGAGGCATTCCTTCCTTCCGTACTCAGCACGCTGACCCACCGCCGATCCAGAGCAACGGCACCACAGGCCGGTCGACTGACGCGCGCTTCCTGCTCCAATCAGGGGGCGTCCATTAGTCCCCTGTGAGTCAGCGCTTCCGAAATGCAATCGCTGAGTCATCGTTACCAGAGGGGAGCCGCCGCGTGCGAGCGGGTGAACGCGCTAACTTCCAAGTTTATACGGCGTTTATGGGCTGTGTGTCTTTCCGCCTCCGTCTTCTTGTGCGTTTGGATTTCGGCGGGTTTTCCTCTCGGACTGCGCTGCTGTCGGCGCTTGGCTTCTCCGGTCGCGTCGCGTTTCGATTTTGTTTCCTCTCCGACTGCCCTGTAATCTGCGCTCCTCATCCTGCTCATCCTGTGTTATGGTCGGCTTCATCCTGCCTCTAAAAACGGACGCGGACGTCTCGAAATATCATCGCCCAACTCCCGTGTGCGCGACTCACCGACAATGATGCCGAAGGAGAAGATGAGGAAGGGGATGTTCGGGGCGAAGGCGCTCAGCATGAGCCCCCCCGCCACCATCACCCCGCTGAAAATAGTGACCGGGCGCGCCCCAAAGTAGTCCACACTCGCACTGCAGATGGGACCTGAGAGACGCGCACACACACACACACACACGCACGCACGCACACACACGCACAACGCACACGCACACACACGCGCACGCACACACACACACACACACAGGAAGGGAACATGTTACTGTGGGAGAGAGAGAAAAAGAGGAGAGATAGGGGGAGTCAGAGACAGAGAGAGAGAGAGATCAGGGGAAGATGGGGACTCGGCTTGACGAGCGCCAATAGAGCAAAAATAGAAGAAAATCCTATTGTGTTTTTGCTGGATTTGAGTGACCAGCAATACAACTTTAGGATAGAAGTTAAAAAAAAAGGGGGGTCAGCCCAAGGCACTCTTCGATACGGTTAAAAAAGCTTTAATCCAAGTGCTTAGTTCATAATAGAACACTTAAAAAGCATTTACTGCCAACATGTTAGAACGTTATAAGTCATTTGTTAACGATCAACATTCAGCAAAGGTTAATACCAGACCCACTGGCTGTGTGCGTGTGTGCGTGTTCCAGTAGGGGAACACACAAAGCATTATTGTGACCTATTGAAGAGTCTCAGGAAACGGGCGCCAATGTTGTTGTTGTTAGTAACTCAGTTGCTCAGGTGTCGAGAAGGAAAGTGGGAGAGCGAGGGTATTTATTTATACATTTACTTCCATATCCTTCACTTTTAACATTTTCATCAATCATCAGTCATAAAATCAATCATAAAATAAATAAAAACAGTCTCTCAAACTCACTGTCTCACTCTCACACACACCCCAACACACCCACCCCACACACACACACCACCACACAGACACACACACACACACCACCACACAGACACACACACACATCTCCCCCCCCCCACACACACACCCACACCACCACACACACACCCCAACCCTCCCCCCCCCCCCCCCCCCCCACACACACACACACACACACACACACACACCAAAAGCTGACTTACTGACTACAAGGCCCAGGCCAGAGACCAGTGATCCCACCCAGGCAGTCAAGCCCTTTCCTTCCTGGAAGCTGTGCAGCCACTCTGGGAAGAGGACCCCCACCGACAGCGGAGACCCGTAGGCCAGGAACTGAGCCAAGAAGCAGGCCACCACGATGACCCATCCCCACCCTCCGTCCAGGGGCCTCTGGGCCCCGCTCTCTGAGCTCCTGCTGCCTTTGGCGGTGGTGTTGCCGGGGCTGCTGCTGCTGGTGGTGGTGGTGGTGGTGGTGAAGGAGGAAGCCATTTTTTTTTTTTTTTTAGGGCTGTCAGACAAAATGGCTGAGTGGGGGAACTCAAACGCCTCCGCTGATTGGCTGTAATGAGGGGAGAGGAATGTTACATGTAAATGGCATGTAAAATGGAGTGCGGGGTGGGAAAGGTGCAGGTCATTTTATAAGAAGGGGGAGAGGGGGGTGAGGGGGTGGGTGGAGTGAGGAGATGAAAGGATAACAGGGTGAGGGAAGTGGGAGGGTTATAAAAAAAGGGTGAGAATTAGAGAGAAGGGGAAAAAATGAGCGAGGGGGAGGGAGAGACGGCAAAGAGAGAGGAGGGGGAGGGGGAGGGGGGAGCGGAAAAAAGGGAGCGAAGGGAGGGTGTGGATGAGAAACGTTACCAGAACAAAGTCAGGGAAACGGGAGCATGTTGATATTATGTCTGGTTTGCGACAAACATAACTTCAAAAATAACAGTCAAAGTTAAAGTTGCTCTTTTTTGTCTGAAATGTTTCCCCTTCGAACTCACGACAAAAAATGTGTATTCTGCTGATAAGAAAAAGCATAATATGCTCCAAGTCATCCATTGTTACAACCAAACAAAGTCTTGGATGATTTTTGACACATGAAATGAAAAAAGCGCCAGGAGGTCGTCGGGAGCCTCGACGCGTGACCGCGCGCCGCCGGGAGCACGCGCTGGCAAACGCAAACATGCGCGTGGCCGGAGACACCGGCGCACGCTGCGCATCAATGACAATAAAACTTCAATGGTCAACATCAACATAACGTTCATATGTTACGTGAATGTACATACATGTATATGGGGAAACGCACTTGATGTTTACCTTACTTTTTTTTTCAACCGTCGGGTTTACGGCCAAAAGCATTTTATGAAATAGAGATTAACCAAATAAAGAAATGAATTTCAAATAAAAGAAATAGCTTTAAACGTAAACCAATTGGAAACGTCGCTTGAATTCACCTACGCAGACTGTGTCAACACATTGACATTAACATTTAATAAAAATTGATACTCAAATATTATCAAAAGCCTGGTAGGCCTATACATACAGAGATACAAGACAAGCCTATCAGGCTAAGCATGTATCAATATCAACATTATTACTCTGCCTGATTAGGCACAAAAACTGACGTAACTCACCGATTTAAACGAAACACCTGCGAGATGCGAGACTCCGTCTGGCGCGTCTCGTCCTAAAATCGGCCGAATCGTCGCACTGGAAGATGCGGTAGAGCTGCCGCGCCACCGAACGCACCGCTATCATAGCCCCACGCACATCTCCACCAGGATCAGGCTGCTGTATCGGCCTCGGTGGCGCTGCAACGCGGCGGAGGAGCTCTGCTGCTGTCGGGGCATCATCTGTGTGAATGGGGGGAAAGCCGGCAGAGGAAGGCAGCGCTATTGTGTTGCCTAGCAGAGAGGGAGAGAGAAAGAGAGAGAGAGAGGGAGAGAGGGGGAGTGAACCGGTTTGAAGCTGTTCTCGCTGGTCTTTCTCCCCGTTCGGCAGGCAGACAGACAAACAGACAGACAGACACGGCGAGTTGCTGCTGCTCCAGAGGTGGCCACTTCCTTGTGTGCCTCGCGCGTGCTCTGCCTGTCTGCGTGCATGTCTGTCTATCTGCCGAACTGCTGTGTGTGTGTGTGTGTGTCTCGTTCCCTCTCTCTCCCCTTCAATTAAAATAAATAACAAAGTAGCCTACTCCAAAAGCTTTTTAAAAAAAGAAAAAAAGAGTGAAGTAGAAGATACAAGTTGGCTATACAACAATGATGCAATCGGGATAGGAGTTTCCATCGCTCTATCCTTGTCTCACTTGCGTGGTCGCTCGGTGCGTGTCCGTGTGCTCGCAGCTGTTTCACACATCAAACAAACGGCGTGTCCGTGTTTAAACGTGTCTGCCTCGCTTCCTTAGCTTATGGTGTCGTCAATTGTCAACTATATGAGGTTAAAACTTCCGAAAGTTAGAAAACTAGATCCAGTGTCAGGAAGAGATTCGATTTCTGACTTTGTTTTTCATGCGACACAGGCAAACACACCGAAAAAATGAGGCAAAATAACATAAAATACAAAATTAACATTGATATAAAAACAAAGAAAAACCACAACGCACCATGTGGGATATGTATTGGGAAGGAGACGTTTGAAACGCATGACCATTGGATGCGAGTAGCCTAACCAAGTACATAATAGACCAATAGACACACACAGACACGACGCACAATAGAAGGCTGCCAGCCTGAACCGGTTCCCAGCAATGTATTCTGCTGACGAACACATGTGCAGGGGGAGGATGCTGAGTGCGCGTTCCCCGCCGGGTCAAACCGGGGCTCGCTTGGGGGCGCACGTCGTACATTCACGAGGAAGCCACCACCATCATCATCATCATCATCATCATCATCATCATCATCATCATCATCATCATCATCATCATCATCGTCGTCGTCGTCGTCGTCGTCGTCGCCATCGTCATCATCATCATCATCATCATCATCATCAACATCATCATCATCATCATCATCATCAACATCATCGTCATCGTCAGGAAGTTAAATTAATTATCAACTCATATGTTGGCCAACGTATTGGCCTAAAGAACATAATCTGACTCACGAGCGGGTCGTCCACTAATCGGTCGGCGGTTCGATCCCCTCGATCAACTGTCCACATGTCGACACAAAAGTACTGATTGTAAGTCGCTTTTGACAACGGCGTCTGCTAAAATGCCCCTTTACCATGAATCAAGTTAGGTCGGGTGCGAGTTGTGATATTGAGGGCCGTCTCAATTGTATAAAAAAGTATAAATCAAGTTTTCCCTACAACGTAGATGTGTCGCGTCGGGTCGGCCATCGGATCGATACAAGAGATAATAAAACATTCTGACTTAAAAAAAAAAAAAAAAAAAAAAAAAAAGTGCTACTCTACATTCCACTCTTACATTCAAAATGAAAAAGAGGTATTGAAAAGAGGAATTAACTACCATTCGAAAAACATATATGTGGGGTGGGGAGATTGCAGGAAATCGTTTAATATAACTGGAAATGAGCTAGGACAGCAAAATCCGGTGCAGTGCATCTCAGCTCCTTGTGCAAGAACAATACATTTTGACTCGGACCATATGATAAAGGCCTATATACCAAGCTGAAGAATATTGACCATGCAAATCATGGCATCCTACACCCATCTGCAGAATGGGTGTAGATTTTTTTGTAACGAATGCAATTTGCCTCAAGGATCATTAACGTCTGTCTGTCTGTCTGTCTGTCTGTCTGTCTGTCTGTCTGTCTGTCTGTCTGTCTGTCTGTCTGTCTGTCTGTCTGTCTGTCTGTCTGTCTGTCTGTCTGTCACAAGAGTGCCAAGGAATTTTAGATGCGACACTGGTGTTTTCACAGCTGAATCATCGCCAACTGTCGCACATGTTTTTCTGGACCGACTCCATTGTTGGTGCACTAGGTGGCAGGTTTTACCCAGAAGACTTGCCTTAAACCATGAATATGAAGACGCATATAAAGTATTTCATGGACACCGCACCATATTTTACTCTCTTTTTTTTATCACTCAAAACTGTCATTTAATTTATATTTACATTTATGGAATTTAGAATACACTTTTATTCAAAGCGACTTACAAAAATTACATTTGTCAGAAGAAGGTGAAACATTTCATTGCTGTTAATGAAGTAAGAAAGTCTCTGACTAAGTGCCAAGACGTACAACATGTACAAGAGCATGAGGATTAAGAAAACCACAGTATTATTTGTCAATGTTATCAACGACTTTCGCAATACAGCAGATTTTCCAAACCATGACGCAGATACAGGCTCTTCTGGGTAATTTGTCAAAATATATAGGCAGACCGAAATGAAGCAGGAACTTGCATTTAGTGGAATTATTCATCAATAATTAAGACACATAATTAGAAGACCTATTAATAATGACAAGAACCACTTGTTTAGCTTCCTCTCTTTTGTTGCTGAATCCTGTGCTAGAAAGATGGCTTGAATTTCAAGGAATTCTCACCACACCTAACTTTGCCTCAAGGCCTTGTCAAACTGTTGGGGCACTGACCTTGTGTGTGTGTGTGTGTGTGTGTGTGTGTGTGTGTGTGTGTGTGTGTGTGTGTGTGTGTGTGTGTGTGTGTGTGTGTCTGTGATTTTCATGACCTCAATGAAGTTTACAATTTAAAATCACATTTCCATCCATCCTTATTTGCAACATTTCCAATATCATCTGACATGGAAGGTTGAGCGACTGCTTTTGTCTGATCAACATTGATTGTGAAAAGATGCTTTACAAAAACGACGTGGTGATCAATACACGTGTCTGCATGGCGACGCAAGGCCGCTGAATGGATTGTTGCCGCCTCAGGCTCCGATTTCCCCCCGGCCTCCTACCTGACCCGCCCAACTCCCTATGGAGATGGACTTTACTGACTCACCCTGCTGTCTCACTGCAACCCTGTCACTGCAACCACTGCATTACTCCTGCAGTTAGCAGTCCCCAGCGGTGTGTAAACGGCTGTCTCTCTACCAGACGTCCCCCTCTTTCTCTCTCTCTCTCTCTCACCTCTCTCTCTCGCCACTGACCATATTTTACACTGCTGTGTGAGTGTGTGTTTGTGTCTGAGAGAGAGAGAGAGGGAGAGAGAGAGAGAGAGAGAGAGAGAGAGAGAGAGAGAGAGAGAGAGAGAGAGAGAGAGAGAGAGAGAGAGAGAGAGAGAGAGAGAGAGAGAGAGAGAGAGAGAGAGAGAGAGAGAGAGAGAGAGAGAGAGAGAGAGAGAGAGAGAGAGAGAGAGAGAGAGAGAGAGAGAGAGACACACACACACACACTCAAATACTAGCGTGTGTGCCACTCGATCTCTCTGACACACACATCACACATGCACTCACACACCTGTGGAGGCGGAGTCAGCTGGTCCATGCTGCGACCCAAAAGGCTCAGATTCCCCCGAGCCGCCGGCCAGCAGACAGCTTGTGTACCTGCGGACACAATGCTACTTAAGCGAAGACACAAAGGCACCCTCACTGGCCTGGGATAGTCATCTGCACGCTATTGAGGATGGGTCATTACGTTCTTACGCATTCTTTTCACTTTATGGCCCAAACACTGTAATGTTCATTACCACCATTTATCTCAGACAGCTGTCAGTGTAATGTAATATCTTGCAATGAAAGGGTCTATTCTGCGTCCTAGGGTGGAGGGCAGCCTGATATCATAATATCCACATATTTCTGTTCTGTTTTCTTCAGTATGGGGCAGAACTTTCCATTGAACCCATCATCGTGCAGAAGGAAATGATTGCACTTCAATCATTAAAGTAAGGAAATGGTAATTAAACTTCCAAACATGCAACGTAATGGTGTGGCTGCTCATGCGTGGCCCCATCTCTCATACAAGTCCCAGCAGGTGACGTCTACGCTCACGGTTACCTGACATACTGACACACAGATCAGCAGGAAGTCTTCTTTAATAATGCCCATACAAACAATACATGTTTACTTTACGCCTGCAATTCTCCCCTTTTCTATAGAACCCATGTGTCTTCTGTTGTGCTTTGAAGACTTATTGTTCACATGGCATGTGTCTTGTAGCTCTTCCCATGATCATGCTTCAGTAACATACACCCATGGCCTATTCAGAGGGTCAGACTGGCTCTCTTTGTTTTTTTGTAGTTTGCATTTGTATATTAGATTTAAAAAAATGGGGACCAAATGTCGAAGAAATATAGTTTGTGTGCATCTAAAATTACTGAAAATATAAACTTTGAGGTAATTTCACATTAACGTTTTTAATTATCTTTATTTCAATGCACTCACACAACACTATTTGCTTATTCCACAAAAATCATCTCCCCATCATCATGTTTTGTGGTTTAGAGTTTATGTTTGAGAGACAATTATCACCAGACTTTATAGGCCTAATAATAGCCGACCGTATCAGAATGTCTATTGTATTTCCTAATGGTATATCTACAACAGGAAGTTTACGGAGCCTCTTTAAATATCTCCACAAAGAGCATTTTAAATCCCACCTCACATTGTACCACAGTACCACCGTGTGGCAGCAATAGCATGCTGCAATTATTTCGTTAATATACTTACTACAAGTTGGTGTGTAAGTTGGTGTAGTGTGTTCGTTGTCATGATGCTTTCATGGAAACTGTTTGAATGTCACCTGAATCTGTCGAACGTTCCATCTCCCATGAGGCCTCCTTCTTTTGAAAATAAGACACAATATGTGTCAATTTAAATATATAAAGACAAAGAATTCACTTCAAACTTCAAAACAAGAAAGTTTATACTGGAAACTGTCTTGTAATGGTCTACTTCCCAAGAGTTGGGGGGGAAAAAAGAAAAAAAAAAGCACCGTCACTGGACTTGCCATCCGTTCGTACCCACTATAAATACAAATGGAACTCTCACTTCAATCGGTAGCAGGTGCCATATTGGACAACATAACTTTAACAGACCCCCTACGCGGGGCCTGGCTTAAAGACTCCCGGCATGGATCGTCAGGTCGGCGTGGGACCAACGGGGAGAGCAGAGACGAGGGAGCGACGCCTGGCGAGCCATGCTAGTGGGAGCATGTATCCCTGCGCCTTTTTGACCTTTTTGACAATTATTGCAGGCCTATATAAATGGGAATGCGGAGGTTCATCTCGCTCTTACGAAGACACGGTTGCGAGCATTTATTGGCTTACCACACGCTATGACAGCGTGAGCTTGTGATGGTGCCGTCGCTATTCACATCACCCATTCGGTTTAATTGCGCACAAGCCTCGTCCTGAATGAGCCACCTCAGCGAGCGGGTCTCCATCAGAGCCAAATGAGCAGCATCCCTAAATAGGATAGATGTAGGCCTACACACATGCTGAACCGAGCACTACCTTCTGAGTAACTGTTAGCCTACCGAAGGGAGAAAAACAAACGTAGTGAGTGATCCAAGTGAAAATGATGTTGAGCCTATTTTGAAGATCACAACAAACGATGTTTTAAAGACAATCTATCTATAAAGCAAGGCACGGTCACGGTGTCTGTGGCTTGCATATCGCGCTGACTGTTTGTCAGATCGACCTAAGATTTTGGATATGGTTGAGCATGGCCTGATGGTGTGCATCCTTGATTTTGAAGTAGTTTTTGCTGAATTTTTACGCTACGGCCATGCACACTTGCTACGGACGGGCGCGACTTACGGACGGACGAGGAATAGCACAAACTTGGAAAAAACACCAGCTTTCAACTGTGGATGTTGATATTTGTAGATGTCCTCCATGTCTCAGTAATCTCATCTGTAAGTAGCCTAGTATTTATTTCAGGTTCACGATGTTCTCATATGCTCATCGTGTTCGCTGACATGGCTAGGCCTACAACATGGTCTAATATTGTGTTTCATTTGAATTTAAGAAAGCATGTCATTAGTTGTAATCAGATTAAAGCTACTTATCCAAGTCACTGTGCGTTACTATTTTCCTATAATCAGGTTGTTGCAGAGACAGACCCACCTCTTCATTGTGTATTCTTGAGCAGAGCTGCGCATCACGGCTAGGCTACGCTCTGACAAGACGTCTTTCTCCAGTCCCGTTAGCATGGTTGAAATGCTTAAAGAACAATCTGTAGCATAATATTCCAAAAGAAGCAGGATGTAGGCTACTGAAGGTTTAGAAAGTCAGAGTATGTCAGAGTATGTACACTTCTTTGTACACCCAACCTTCAAACAGCCTATTTTGGCAATACATGAAAAATCTTCTTCAGCTCCCGCTTTTCTATAGGAATACTTCCTACGGACATTGCACTAGTATGGAAACTTTAGGGACACAAGTGGTCCCTGGGGCATTGTGAGTTATTCACAGGTTCTGAAAGTGTAGTTTAAGCTTTCCAACGATGTGTAACACATCAGCCGCTCCGCCCCACGCCTCTGGAACGGCCTTCCCCCGGACATTAGAAATATGGACTCACCTCACACCTTCAAATCCCACCTCAAAACACATTTATTCAGGCAGGCTTACTCACACATGGACTTGAAATCTGCTGCAAGCTCTGTGCCTTTTTACATCTGTTTTATTCCGTGTCTTTTTGATTGTTTTATGCTTGTTAGGTGACCTAGAGTGTCCTGAAAGGAGCCATATAAATAAAATGTATTATTATTACATAGAAATCTGATATTTGGAGAAGTTGTGGCCATTTGAAAGTAGGCACATCACAAAAGCTAAAATTGAGAAAAAGCCTCCTAAAGATTTGCAGCTGTCATTGTCATGTCATTTAGATAACCCATACCCCCTGTCAATGACTGTAATGGTGGTCTGGCAGGGCAGAAAGTGGTTTGAACAATTGTTATCAAAAGCAGTCATTCATGTTGATGTGGTGTTATTTTCCTTTCAGTGGACTGATCAGAATTAGAAGGTACTTTATGAAAATGGAAATGCTTTTTTTAATTACAAAAAGGCCCTGAATACCACTCAATAATGCACAGGATAAGATGTGCTATAATCCAAGATATAAAGCACATCTAAAGGAAAATTAGATTACTTTATTCATCCCACGGTGGGGAAATTTGCTTGTCACAGCAGCAGAAAAGTGTAGTACACACTACAGAAATCAAAGGAGAAAGAGGCAAACACTACAATGATCAGACAGAAGTATCTTATAACCTACAGAATAAACAAAAACAAACAAACAAAAGCAAATGTGCAAAACAAGTACTTGAGGATATTGTATGGTAAAGTGAACATAATATAAATAATATTGCACAAGGTAAAGTGACCATAATATAAATAATAATGCACATTGTAAGTAATTGGAATGGCAATATAAGTACAAAAAATATAGATATAGATTTAAAAAAAAAAATCAGATAAAGATAAACATAGAGCCATGGTGCGTGGTGGTTAATTGAAAAACAGGAACAGAAAGTACAACATGATCAGGTGGTGCAGGTGTTGTACAGTCTGACAGCGGATCCTCTCCTTCTTAAACCGTGGGTGTCTATCAGTCTGCTGCTGAGGGAGCTGCTCAGAGAGCCCACAGTGTCATGTTGTAGAGGGTGAGAGGGGCTGTCCATGATGGATGTCAGCTACAAGAGCAGTATACAGACATTTTAGCTCAGCCCTTAATTCTTCCCCCCTCCTATAACAGGAATGAAATCAAAGTGGCTTTACTTTCAATTACTTCACATATGTCAAGACATTTCGTGATACTAAAGATGTGAAATACACATTATCAAAAGTACACAACAATAAATTAAATTGTAAGATATATGAACGATAAATAGGCAGTATTTATAAACTCTGTATGAGTGACACAGCAGGGTTTTTTTTTTATTTTTTTTTTATTTTTTTTTATTCAGGGCTGATGAGCTGACTGGTGGACGTGGTTGTGAATGCTTCTTCCTTAACCGTGGTCTTGCCCCATTCTCCTCATAGTGTTTGACGATATCAGCCAGGGTGTCTTTGCCAATGCTGAAAAAAGGAAAATAAAGGAGTTTCACATCATGTCATCTAGCTCAGAATGTGTTCATCCAAAGTGCTTCTCAAGTAGGCTCGTTGCTAAATCATTAGCATCACATTCAATTCTAGAAATGCTGACAGGCAGGTTGGCACCTGATTCCATGTATTCATCAAAACAATAATAAAGTAGGCCAAGTCATTAGCACCAGTCTATTCAAGATTTATTCAAATTAATAGCAGATGCCCACATTACCATCTAAAACCTCATTATAGTAATGTTTTTTTGGGCAAGTGATATGATGCCAATGATTACAATTAAAACGACAGTGAGCTAGCTCATAACAATAGGTAGGTATGGGAAGTTATACACATGGACAAAACGTGAGATGACGTGTCAACGTTTGCGTTGAATGAACACAAAACGACACGCACACAACTTGGATGTTTATGGAAACTCAACCCATGAGAAAGAGAAAAGTATTCTTGCCGATCTCGTTGCATCCAATGACGTAAGTGGTCCGGGCACGCTGTCTCTTGGACTGTGCCTTGCGTGTGGATGTGATCATCTCCGAGGTCTGCACTGTGCGTCTGTTCGCCTCCAGATGTCCAATTATTCGCATGTCCTGCCATTCTTTTTCCGCAGCTAAAGAATCCATCCGTATGCTGTACATAAGGTCCGGAGAAAGTTTGTGGCTACACGATTGTGCCCCATGGAGAGATGTATCCTTCCTTCTTGTGTAGCACTTGCAGTCGAAGTTACGGATTTTCTCAATTTCGCTGGCTTTATCCCATTTAAATGTCACCTTAGATATAGCGTCTGATTTCTTATGGTCCAACTCGTCTGATGCGAGATTGATAGATTCTTCCTCGTCTTCATCTTCGGCTGAGGTCAGTTGTAGATTAGGGATGTTATCCAATGTGATGCAGACGATGTCATCGTCGCTGAACTCGATCTTCAGAATCAAATGTGAGTTTGGCTTGTGCAGAAGAGGCACCCGGCTTGTCGAGGACCCGCTTCAATACATTTTCGCTCAGCTCGTCTGCGACGCTCTTTGCCTCGTCCATCTTCATTCAATTATGTTATCAGATGCAGTAGCCCAAATCTATGCAGTAGCCTATCAGTTTCTCATCTGCTGCTTCTTCTTCTTTTGGTTTTATGGCGGGTTAAAACCATTACTTATAAGGTGCATACCGCCACCTACTGCCACCGCCACCTACCGGAGTATGTAGAACGAGATATTGTCCCTGAACTACTTTAGGCATATATATACAGTCTATGCTTTAGGCCTACATCATTAGGTATATAACGGACTACTTGATTTAATAATCAAAACAGATCAAAACAAAACAAACAAACTAAAAAACAAACAATCAAAACGTATCTGTGATATAATCCTATCTCCTTCACATATTGCACAACTGCTTTCTGTGTGTCCTCTACCCCCCCTCCTGTTGTTCCCAGAATACCCACAGGGCTCCATTCTCTTCCTGCCTCACTAATCTTTTGAGCTAGTCTCATCCTCTCTTCCCTGTGTTCCGCATTCTCTGTAATTTTACATTCAGAGCATTCATCCGATACTTTTCCCTAGCAAAAACAGTGTTTAATTTAATCCTGTGTGGTCGAACCTTAGTCTAGTTAAAGCTGTCTCCTCCCTTCTGTTTCCTCTCAACACACCCTGTGCCTTAATGGTTTTCTGCACGCTGTAGAATTTTCTTTCACTGTTATCCCTGTCTCATCTGTCCTTCCATTTCTTCATTATTTCTTTCTTAAGCGTTGCCTTAGGTTTTCCTTAACCAAAAGGTATATCTATGACATTTCTCATCATGTTACTTTCATTTGGCATGCCGCATTCCTGAAGCAACCTCTCTTGGAAGAGCTACTGCCGTTAATAAGCACAATGTGGGGAAGTTCTTTGATAACCTCTCTAAAGTGATGGACATCATCTGGCCTTGACATGCTGATATGATCACATGTACACTCCAAGGCCCCGCCACACACACACACACACACACACACACACACACACACACACACACACACACACACACACACACACACCTCTAGAGGCTCATCTGTCCTCAGCAGCAGAGTTGACATTTACACACACAACCACATCCAAGTATGGTAACACTGCTTTAAACTTCTCTGATCATCAGCACTACCTTTTATCTCATTGCAGGTGCAGCTTCCCACCACACATGATATATGATATGGATGAAACAGATGTGACGACACAAATCCGGAAGATGAACCCAGTGCAGCTGCTGACCTGCCTGGAGAAGAGCGCTCCACCACTGCAGCTGCTCCCCTGCCTGGACCATCACATGAGCCAACACATGTCACAGGTATTTAAAAAAAAATAAATCTGGTGGTGGTGTCTGGTAGTGTTGTGTGGTGTTGTTCCCTGTGTTCAATGACAATAAAGTTCCTTTCCTTTCCTTGAAGCAGGTCCAGATCCAGGAGAGTCATCTGCCACTCTGCTAAATCCCGAGCACTTATCAAGTGATGAATCTGCTCACTTGGGTTATGTGTCTCCAGAAGTCATTCTTCCCTTGCCAAAAGCCACAGAAAGAAAGAACAGAATTGTAAAAAAGAAAGTGAAAACTAGAATCATGACTGACACACCTGAGAAGATTGAGTTGGAGAAGGCTCACAAAGAAAAAGAAGATAAAAAGACTGAACAGGAAAAGAAAAAGAATGAAAGAGAGAAGGGGCTATGAAAGCTGCAAATCAAAACAAAACCAAGAAGAAAACGACCGTGTACAGTAGCTCAGAAGAAAATTCCACCACCAAGGATGAGGAAGAAGATGGCCTGGAGAAGACGCACAGCAGAGAAAAGAAACAGGCTGAAAAGAAGAAAAGGAGTGGAAATAAAGAGGGCCTGAAAGGGTCAAAACCAACCAAACCCAAAAAGAAAGTGCTCTCCAGTAGCTCAGAAGAGAGTAACTTTCCGATTCCACTTGTGATGCCACTGATTATGTGAGTTCAGATGTCCAGAGTGATGAAGATGATGGTGACAAGGATCTGTCTGCTGGTGACTTTGTCATTGTGAAGTTTGCAGGTTAAAAAATCAAAATCCTATGTTGGATTGGTGGAGAATGTTGAAGGTGATGAGATCAGTGCAAAGTTTCTGAAGCAATGTTGTAAGAGGTATGTTGATGGAAAGCCCATCTCACATTTAGAGAGAATGATGAAGGAGTCATCCCTAGAGGTGACGTGCTCAAGAAACAACCCACACCACAAAAACTTGGTGGTACAGCCAGAAGGGAGCATAAATGTACATTCCCCTGCAGCATTGACACGTGGGATGTTCAGTAGTAGGCCGAATCTGGGAAGAGATTCTGATGCAGATGATTAGGTGCTCATTTTGGAGTTTTGATTTTGTTCTGAGTAGCCTATGTATTCATGTGGCGCTAGGCCTTGTTTACAGTTTTTCTCGATTGCTTAAACACAATTTTGAGCGTTGTGTTTTTTTTTGCAAAACCTACACACAATTATCACAACCACAAACCCAATTCGCAAAACACCTTGGATCCTTTGCAAAATGAAACACTCTTGTAAAAACTATACGCTCATTTATCAAAACCATATTTTGTTACCATATGAAACACACACGTTGCATATGACTTAACTCTGTTTGTGACAGTTACACACTGCTTTTGAAAACCTTAAACACTTTTGGCTAATTCTGCTTCTGAGTGAATAGAGTAGTATAGGTGAAGTACACAGTGAATTTGCAAAACCTCGCCCAGATTTGCACAACTATATACACAATGTCGGCTCACACTTTTTGCAAAACAATACACACAGTGAACACTAAACACACTTGTATGCATTAGACACGACACATCACCAATGCTGCAGACTGAGGAAAATGTAATTTATTTCTCCATATACTGAATTTAGTCAACAGAGACATAAAAAACAAAACAAAAAACATGCCCCATTTTCCATGCTTCTGACAAACATAAAATTGTATCCTGTACAAAAAAAGAGAACAAAAAAAAAAAAGAAAACAGTACAGAAATCACTACTGGACCTCTTCTTTCCGCTTCACCTCCTCCTCCTCCTCCTCTTCCCCTTCCTCTTCCTCTTCCACGACCTCCACCTCCGCCTCTACCTCTACATCTGGCACGGCCTCTGGCACGGCCTCTGCCTCCTTCTCCTCCTGCAATTCCTCCTCTCACCCTCACTCTTCCTCTTCCTTCCATTTTGGTTAAAGATAGGTGAACTCACCTGCCGGGGTTCCCGGGGAAGACCCAGGACACGCTGGAGGGACTATGTCTCTCGGCTAGCCTGGGAACGCCTCGGGATCCCCCCGGAAGAGCTGGACGAAGTGGCTGGGGAGAGGGAAGTCTGGGCTTCCCTCCTCAGGCTGCTGCCCCCGTGACCCGACCCCGGATAAGCGGCAGAAATGGATGGATGGATGGATGGAACTCACCTGCTGCATATTTATAGTGCTTAAACCTGATTGGTGCGTCTACAATTAAGCAATCTTGTGTTTGCACACCTAATGGCTGTGTTTAACCAATTGGCACATAGGTGTGGTCATTTGACAGTCAGTGCTTTAGAATTGCAAGGAAGTGACATCTTGATATACTTCTGTGTCTAATGCATACAAGTGTGTTTAGTGTTTTGCAAATCACTGTGTGTATTGGTTTGCAAAAAGTGTGAACTGACTTTGTGCTTATAGTGATGCAAATCTGGGCCGAGTTTTGCTCGTTGAGTGTAAGCTTTTGATAATTGTGTAAGACTTTTGATTTGAGTGTTTATTCGATCGTAAAAAACTGTAAGCAACTTGGCCTTTGATGTCGTAAACTATCTTTATGTAAACCACCCACACCACAAAACTTGGTGGTACAGCCAGAAAGGAGCAGAAGTTCATATTTCCCTGCTGCATTGACAAGTAGGATGTTAAGTTGTAAGCCAGGCTGGATCTGTGAAGTGTAAGACTCAATTAGGTGTTACCGCCTATACCGTCATGTGACGGTATAGGCCTTGTTATAGAAAAGTGGCCTTTGATATTGTTAAAACTTTAAATAAAAGTTAAACATGTTATTTGTATTGAATTTGTCTTGCTTTTATATAGCATTGTCATTTGTGAAATTAAAATGATCTGTTTTACTTCAATTATCAATGGCAGAATTTACCCCAGTGTATTCTCTCTAATGGCAAAACTTACCCCGTTCCAGGGGCAAGTTTTTTTTTCTAAAGCTGTATTTCTCAAACAGTTTGTTTAAGATCCAAAGTACTTGTTCCCAGGGATGCACAACATCCTAAACTATATATAGATATCTTAGTTGGAGGCATTACTGTTATCCCCTTGCTTTAAGAGCACTTTAAGTAAAAATTGGCACTACTTACCCTACTCTCCTACTGAGCGTAATAATGACTTTCCATTCTTCCTGTTTGTCAACATCATCATTGTTCCCTTTAACTGTGTCGCCGCACACGCCTCTACAAAATGCAAGAATTTTGAGTAATTCTTCGAAATTTCCTGAAAATACACCCGCTTTCAGACACGAAATGTATAGCCTACTTTTAAAGAAACCAATACTGTTATCTGAAACATGGAGAGGCTTCTCCGTGATCTCAACTAACAGATTCTGCACAAAAAAAACAAAAATCACTAATTTTGAAAAAAAAAAAAAATCACTTCTTTGTTAATTTGCACGAATGTTGTGTTCACGACTTGTGTCCTTGGATTCATTCCATGACCCGACAGTATGTTTTCAAAGAAGCCGGCAACGCGTGGAGCCATGTCCGAGGTAGGTGTTCAATCTGTTTGTGAAGAGTAGACAAGGTTATACATTTTACAATAAACATAGACCCATCCTTTTTGTATAGTTGAGGGGGAGATGTTTGATCCTACTTTAGATTTTTTAAAATCTTTTGTTGAACAGAATGATCAGTGTAAGAATGTTGGCCAACATAATGCATAACAATAGCATGAACAATTTGGGCAGCAATCGTACATTTATGTATCTGCTCAGTTGTAATGTTAGAATGACCACAATTGCAGCTGGACTGTACATCTTAAGAATACCCAGGCAGGCTTGTTGAGTGTCACAGATGAGTTTTTTTGTTGTTCTCAAATACAACATGGCAAATGCCCTCCACCTCATCCAGCCCCACTGATCCCAAAATGGTGCCTTATGGTGGATCTAATGAGGGAGAATCCATTTCCCATGCTGACATGCGCTTCCTTCAACAAACACCCACTTTTCTCAACACTATTCCCACAGTCTTCCTTCCACATACACACAACTATTCACAAACACACTTCATTCACAGTTGCAGTTCATTACAATAAGTAGATACTCAATCCTCGAACATCCCCACTAATCATCACTTGGTTGCCCCCGGAACTATAAATATGGTGCCCGTTAGGCTGGGGAGGCCTTTTGCCAGAACACCCTGGAGACAAAGGAGACTAGTGAGTACATTTCACACACACTTTACCATTCCCAATACACGAACACACACACCATTGCACAACATATACTAGACCACTCACATCATCCCATGTCATCCCAGCACCAACCAACCACATAAATGCACAATAAATCTGATGTCCCTCTTTTGCAGGTGGAACCATGTGGCCATCACTGAACCTACCAGCACAGCTACGATTTAAAAGGACAACAAATAAAGATGAAACTATATTTACAAGTGCAAATATGCAAATAAAATAAAGTGCAACTATTGACTAAAGATTCTGTGCAATCACTAAAGTGCATGTATCCCGGTAAAAGTGCATTGTGCAATATTCCTTCAACCCTATCTCAAACTCCAGGGAATGAAGTCCTCTTCGTTACATGTAATTTATTCAAAAAAGGTAGGCTTTTAACGCCATATTAACATCAGGTCATTGTATGATATTGTAGGAATCAACTTCAACCGCGTCGTCCGACTTCGCACCTGAGGTTATAGACACGAGACCTTGGAAGCCCAGAACTCCCCCAGGGGGGGGAGGGGCTCAAGGGACCGTGACACTGATAGCCAGACTACATGAGATTTAGGGTGCACCGCCTGGACGTGTAGGACATTGTAAATCAAAATCTTTGTCTATAGTTTTAAAAAAATGTTTCCCTTTTTTTCATATGCCTGAACGTTGCCTTGTAAAGCAAATAAATGTACTTCTGGAGCCAAAAAAAAACTGTGCAGACCCACCCAGTACGACAGTGCTTCATTGTTTGTTTTTTGCCTCACGGCTATTGTGTAGCATCTTCTTGAGGGTTCTCTCGATAAAGGTTTCCTCATGACACTATCCACACATGTCCAGATGTGGGTAGTCGTGGCTGTACTGGGGCAAGCAGGCAGAGCCGTCTTGGGTCATCAGGCCTGTTCCACTTCTCAGCCTCCTGGAGAGGATGGCCCTCTGGATGTCGGAGATGTAGGAGTACAGTTTTTTTTCTCCTTAACTGTACTTTTGTTGTATGAGCGTTTGTAAGTGGTGACAGAGGACGAGCCATTAGCATTGATAATTTCCCCAACGCTTACAAACAAAAGTAAGGCGTTCTCTTTACACAAGTAAAAATGTAACAACTTACATCTTGTCCTTCACAATTACGTGCCGGCTGGCATTGCTATGCTTGTTGTAATCTATTGCAGCAAGCAGGGTCTGTGTTTTGTACACAAATGGTTTATACGACATGCGCTTTGCCACATACATCAGAATATGGTTCTGAAAACTTTCTAGGTCTGATGTGGTCCTGTGTGGTTGGATGGGAAGGAGACAATGAGAATAACCCTGTTATATACTTTGTGTGCATCTGAAATTGCTTAAAAGGTCAACTTTGAGGTGATTTCATATAATTCTTTTTAATTGTTTATTTCAATGACTTCACACAACACTATTTGCCAGTGTAACAGGGTGTAATATCCCCTTAATTATAATTACACAACAGTTTTATCACCTGAAGTTTAGCTTTTCAGCAGCCTTATGTGCCCTTTTTATTTGATTTTGTTCTCTGATTTAGCTCCACCTCCTTCTGTACTCCCGCCCACATTTCTGAGAACCCCATGAGTTTACCATCCCCCCTGCCCTCTGCCCTTTTGTAATGATTCCCTAGGGAAGAGGTGTGTGCATTTATTTCTCCCCATTTTGTGATCAAATCCTTAACCATCTTATAGTTTACCATTCTTTATATAAATTATTTTGACTGTACATTGTTTAATGGAAGTATAATGTAAATATTAATGCATAGATTAGTGTGGTGAAGAACTTTATATTATATTACAACATGCTAGCTCGCACCTGACCTCGTGATCTCGTGTAATCATGCTAGTACTTTCCCCCCCCCCCTCTGTGTGTGTCGTAGGAGTTGGAGGATTGTGTAAAGGGCACGTTACTAAAGGAGCTATTGTTATATTTTGATCTTCAGGTATGTCTTTTATTTCTTTGATTTCAACTGTTTTTATTGTTATGATGCAGCCCTTTTGTAATGATTCCCTAGGGAAGAGGAGTTGGAGGATTGTGTAAAGGGCACGTTACTATAGGAGCTATTGTTATATTTTGATCTTCAGCGGCAATTAATAAATGGACGTCGGAGTTTCCGAGTCCAGATTGAGATCCTGGGTCACGTCTATCATTTAAAAGAAACTACACAACGCAGATTCAGCCGGTCACACTTGGTGCCGTTTGACCCGTCGGATCGCCGACCATCATCGCTCGCCTGGTCGCCGAGGTGTGCCTGCCTGCCTCTGTCTGACGCTGTCTGCCCTGCTCCTCGGCCCCGCCTCCATCGTCTCCTCTGCGCGTGCGCTGCTGTCTGCCCTGCGCCCTTGTCTTAAAAGCGCTAAATGTGCGTGAGGTACAGAGTAGCCACGCTATATTGCGATAGTTGGGTGTAAAAAAAAAAAAAAAAAGTTTGTTCTCTTTATGTTTTAAATTGATGTTATTATTTGGGAGTGTATTGCCACGTTTTTATTAGTCTCTCTTACTGTGTATATTGGGAGGGGTCTTTGTACTTGTAGAGGTGTTTTCTTTGTAATGTTATTTTGTGAATTGTGCAGGTTTGTGTTTTAGTCCCCAGGAATATTATTTTCTCTGTTAGGGGACGTTACATTTCTCAATCTGAAATGTTCAGTGGGGATTCTTTCAGTGCAAATGTTTTGGCTGGTCAGAGCCCTGTTGACCGTGATGTCACTTTTGGGTTGGGGAGGGGCCAGAGGGTCACTCCATTTGGCTATGGGAGGGGTAGGCCAGTAGCCCCTGGTAATCAAGAGTGCACTGTTGACCAGTCAGGGTTTAGTTTACCGGTAGGTCCCGCCGCCAGTTCTACACCCATGGCACGCACAGCCCCTCAGCCCGCCCAGGTTGTCACCATAGAGTCATTGGGTGGCCTAATATCTGATTTGGCCAAACAGATAGGCGATAACATTGTAGCCAGCCTGAACACCATGCACCAGCCCAGTAGTGCTCTGCCCCAATCTCCGAGCCACCAGTCCCTTGGCCATACTGATCCATCCCAGCTGAGGGTGATTGTGCAGTCAGACCCTAAAGCTCCACCATTCTTCAGGGGTGACCACACAGATACATTCTCCATTCATGAATGGGAGGACATGATGAAGTGTTATCTGAGTAGGGTGAAGTGTAATACACACACTGAGAGGGTTGATCTAATTATGGCAAGACTGACTGGTAAAGCAAGGGATGTGGTGAAGGTGTCTCTTCGCAGCTGCCCTGAGTTAGGCTCTAGTGAATTCCCAACAGCTGTATTTGACATACTTAAGCGCAACTTCAGTGAGCTTACGTTCTCCAGCCTCCCTATGAAAGACTTTTACAGCACTGCCCCGAGGGCTGGTGAGGACATGATGGATTACTGGATCCGACTTAACAGGGCTATTGATGTCGCCGATGAGTGCCTCCGTAGACGTGGTAAGGGCATTGAGGACCCCAGTACTGAGGTGGTCATGATGTTTATTACCCACTGCTCTGACCCCGGTCTCGCCATGTCGTTTAAGTTGAAGTCCCCTGAACTGTGGACCGCGGCAGAGGTTCAGGAGAGGCTGGATAGTCACATGGCGAATCTGAGAAGAAATGCAGCTCATGCCCAGCATGTAGTGAATGTGTCATTGTGCAGCCAGAGCTCTGTGGCTGTGTCCTCTTCTCATCCCCAGCATAGTGAACCACTCCAGGCCCCTGCAGTGATATACCAATCACTGCCTCATCCTGTGTCTACTGTCACTCCCGTTTCTGCCCATTGCCAGCCTCAGTCAGCCCACATGACAATGAGCCAACCCCAGTCCCCTCCTATGCCCCCCCTCTATCCTGCCCCGGCTACTCTCCCTGCTCCCGTCACTGCCAATCCCTCTGGTGCTGAGCTTGGTCCTCAGCAGGTGGTCGCTATGTTTGACAGAGTCCTCTCTATGTGTACTGCTTCTCTTGCCACTGGTCAGAGGGGTCCTCGTCAGAACACCCGCTCACAGAATCAGCAGAGTTCTCTGTGTAGAGTATGTAGCTCTGGGGATCACACAACCAATGCGCACTGCAGGTTTCATAGGTTGTGTCTCACCTGCTTCAGGCCTGGCCACTTCAGGCATGAATGTCCCAATGCCTCCCAATCCCCAGCTGTGTCAACGAGCCGTCCTTCCAGTACACCTTTAAACTAGCCAGCCCACGTAGAGAGGGGGGTAGCGTGGGCAAGGATGGAGTCACCCTCATTGGAGAACGAGATTTGCAATCTATCTATGTAAATAGCTGCAGCCAGCTTCCTGAAGACAAGACGGTCATAATGGTAGGGTCACAGAGAGTGGATGGAGCTAGTGAGTTGTTTTATGCTCCAGTGTCAGTCAGTGGCCAGTCTATATTGAAAGGGATGTTAGATTCAGGCAGCATGTCATGCACGCTTAATGACGAGGCAGAATCCAAACTGAAAGCTGCCGGTGTTCTCCCTTGTTCTCAGCCTGTGCCTGGTAATGTGGTGCTGATCGGTTGTGGTGGCCTCACTACACGGCCAAAGTGTATCTATGATCTCGATGTTGATATCTATGGATTTAAGTTCATTGTGCCGACATTCGTTGTTTCTGGTCAGAAAGATGAGTTCATCATTGGGAGCAATGTAATCAGACCTATCATACAGGAGATGAAGTCTACTGAGAGGTATTGGGAGCTCATCTCCTCCAGTAGCAGTGACCCAGAGTGTGAGCAGTTCCTCCAGCTTCTGAGCTGCGTTTCACGGTGGTCGGGCCCTGAGCTGCCGAGTAAGATAGGCACTGTGAGGCTGAGGCAGGCTGTCACTCTACTTCCTCAGCAGGAGTATGTGGTCTGGGGGAAGTTGCCGAGCAACGCTCCTGTGTCTCCAGGGAGCACTGTGATTGTGGAGCCCACCTCGGCGCGGTCAACCCCAAGGAATATCTTGGTGGGTCGTCTCCTGACACCCATGTGGGGGGATCGTTGGATTCCTGTCAAGGTCCTGAACCCCACACACAGCCCTGTGACGCTCCGTCGCAATGCCAAGCTGGCTGATGTCTCTCCTTGTCTGGCTGCTGAGGATCTGCCCATCACTCAAGGTCTGTGTGAGACACTGTCTGACGTCTCTGGTTCTCCTATTCCTCCGAAATCCATGCCTGATCCTGTGCAGCAGCTGAAGGATCATGGGTTAGCAGACATAGACATTGATGGCTGTGGAGTGTCTGCTAAATGGAAGAAGGAGCTGGCTGAGTTGTTGTTAACATTTCAGGATGTTTTTTCAAAGAACAAGCTAGACTGTGGGGAGGCAAAGGACTTTGTCCACCGTATCCACCTTTCTGATGACCGCCCCTTCCGACTGCCCTACCGTAGAGTCCCTCCTGCTCATTACCACCAACTGAGAGAAGTGCTGTCTGAGATGGAGATGAAGGGCATCATCAGCAAGTCTCTGAGTGAATACGCCTCCCCACTGGTCATGGTGTGGAAGAAAAATGGGGACCTGAGAATCTGCACTGACTTTCGTTGGCTCAATGCCAAGACTGTCAAGGATGCCCACCCACTGCCCCATCAGGCTGACTGCCTTGCCGCCCTTGGGGGAAATGCCTTTTTCAGTACCATGGATCTGACATCAGGGTTCTATAACGTCCCTCTCCATGAGTCTGACAGGAAATTCACAGCTTTTACGACACCTCTGGGTCTGTCTGAATACAATAGGCTCCCCCAAGGCCTGTGCAACAGTCCAGCGTCCTTCATGCGGATGATGCTTAGCATCTTCGGGGACCTGAACTTCTCCAGCCTCCTTTGTTACCTGGATGACCTGCTGGTCGTTGCTCCCTCTGAAAATGAGGCCCTGAGACGACTGGAAGTGGTCTTCTCCCGGCTGAGGGCCAACAATCTGAAGCTTGCTCAAAAGAAGTGTCACTTCCTACGAAGGTCGGTGAAATTTCTTGGCCATATGGTGGACAGCAGTGGCGTCTCAGTTGACCAAGAGAAAGTCAAAGTAATCTCTGGCTTCAGTAGGGAGGATCTGATGAAAGCTGATGGCTGCACACCATCACAGAAGAGGGTGAGATCTTTTCTCGGAATGGTTCTGTACTACCAACACTTCATCCCTGGGTGTTCCTCCATCGCAAAGCCCCTCTTTGCCCTGACAGCGGGCCAGAAACGCAAGGGGAGTGGCACTGGTGGTATCAGGAGAGCTGGCACCTTCCGTGAGCTGACTCCACAGGACTGGACCCCTGTCTGTGAGAAGGCGTTTAATGATTTGAAGAGTGTGCTCCTAAATTGTGTGGTGTTAGCTCACCCAGACTTCAATAGGCCATTCATCCTCTCCACCGATGCTTCATTGGATGGCCTAGGTGCAGTCCTGTCACAGGTTCCTGCTGGTGAGGAAAAGGCCAGGCCTATAGCGTTTGCCAGCAAGTCCCTCAGTCGCAGCCAAGTAAATTATCCTGCCCATCGACTGGAGTTCTTGGCTCTGAAGTGGTCTGTGTGTGACAAGTTCAGCCACTGGCTCAAAGGTCACAAGTTCACTGTCTGGACTGATAATAACCCTCTCACTTATATCATGACCAAGCCGAAGCTAGACGCCTGCGAGCAGCGCTGGGTCTCTAAGCTTGCACCATACTCCTTCGAGATCAAACATGTTCCAGGGAAACTGAATGTGGTGGCTGATGCCCTCAGCAGGGACCCCTTTGTGAAGCCTTTGAGCCAACGTCTTCTGTCTGAGCCATACTCCGGGCTGCTGGAACAGGTGTGTGAAGTGGAGGAGGGATGTGTGCAGGACTCATTCCGCCTGACATGTCAGCCTCAGTCATTAGAGAGCGTTGCTCCTTGTGCTACCGTTGATGTGTCTATGTCAGAGGATGACGTCTCCTCTCTCCTCTCCTCTTGTGATGACTGGGATTCAGCACCTAGGCAGAGGGCTGCTTCTATAAATGACACTGTGTGCTCGTTGATTCCTCCTGGCCAGGATTTGTTCTCCTCGCTCTCACTTGCAGACCTGCAAAGCCATCAGCAACAGGATTCAGTCATTTCGAGAGTATTCTGCTATGTAGATAGGAAGCGCAGACCCTCCAGGCGTGAGCGCTGCAATGAGAGCCAGCGCACCCTGAGGGTTCTGAAACAATGGGAAAAGCTCACTGTACTGCATGCACCTGCTACCGATGAAAGTGAGAGTTCCATTTGTATTTATAGTGGGTCCCTACGGATGGGAAGTCAGTGACGGTGCTCGATTTTATTCAACTCTCTGGAAGTAGACCATTTCAAGACAATTTCCAGTAGAAACTTTCTAAACTTTATTGTTTTGAAGTTTGAAGTGCATTCTTTATCAAATCTGCAATATGGTGTAGTATTTTCCAAACAAGAAGGACTCATGGGAGATGGAACGTTCGGCAGATTCTGGTGACATTCAAACAGTTTATCATGACAACGAGCACACTACATCAATTTACACACCAACTTGCAGTGAGTGGTGTATAAACGAAATAATTGAAGCATGTTATTGCTGCCACACGGTGGCACTGTGGTACAATGTGAGGTGGGAACATTATAATGCTCTTCGTGGAGATAAAGATGCTCCGTAAACTTACTGTTATATACCATTAGGAAATACAATAGACATTCTCACAAGTTCAGCTATTATTACCCAGCATTGCATTAAATAAAGTGGTGATAATCCTGTCCCTCAACGCCACAAAGACCAAGGAGATCATCGTGGACTACAGGAAAACTAGAGGTGGCACGCACACCCCCCTCCACATCAACGGGAAGGAGGTTGAGCAGGTAACCAACTTCAAGTTTCTGGGAGTCCACATCTCCGAGAATCTATCCTGGTCCCCCAACACCACTGCCCTGATCAAGAAGGCTCACCAGCGCCTCTTCTTCTTGAGGAGACTAAAAAAAGCCCACCTGTCTCCTCAGATCCTGGTGAACTTCTACCGCAGCACCATCGAGAGCATACTAACCAACTGTGTGACAGTGTGGTATGGTAACTGCTCCGCCTCGGACCGGAAAGCACTGCAGAGGGTGGTGAAAATTGCCCCAACGCATCACTGGTTCCCCACTCCCCTCCATCGAGGCTGTCTGGAGGAAGTGGTGCCTGCGTAAGGCGCGCAGCATCGCAAAGGACAACTCTCACCCCAACCATAGACTGTTTACCCTCCTCCCCTCTGGAAAGGACAGCTCTCACCCCAACCATAGACTGTTTACCCTCCTCCCCTCTGGAAAGGACAGCTCTCACCCCAACCATAGACTGTTTACCCTCCTCCCCTCTGGAAAGGACAGCTCTCACCCCAACCATAGACTGTTTACCCTCCTCCCCTCTGGAAAGGACAGCTCTCACCCCAACCATAGACTGTTTACCCTCCTCCCCTCTGGAAAGGACAGCTCTCACCCCAACCATAGACTGTTCACCCTCCTCCCTTCTGGAAAGGACAGCTCTCACCCCAACCATAGACTGTTTACCCTCCTCCCCTCTGGAAAGGACAACTCTCACCCCAACCATAGACTGTTTACCCTCCTCCCCTCTGGAAAGGACAGCTCTCACCCCAACCACAGACTGTTTACCCTCCTCCCCTCTGGAAAGGACAGCTCTCACCCCAACCATAGACTGTCGGGTCTCGTTCGTAGCAGCACTAGGCTGCTACGGATGGTCTACCAGTCGGTGGTAGCCAGTGTCACCTTCTTCGCTGCTGTGTGCTGGGGAGGAGGCTTTGGGAGCGGTGGTGCCAGTAAGCTGTACAAGCCGGGGAGGAAGGCGAGCTCTGCGGTGGGGATGAAGCTGGACTGTGTGGAGGCGGTGACAGTGAGGAGGACGAGGGGAAAGCTGCAGGCGATCCTGGACAACCCCTCTCACCCTCTCTATGCCGAGCTGAGGCAACTCAGGAGCACGTTCAACCATAGGCTCACTCAGCCACGTGCCTCAAAGCGCTTGGGGGGCTCCTTCATCCCATCAGCCATCAGGCTCTAGGAAGCCCCAACACCACCATTTGACAATTGACTGAACAATGGACTGAACTCCACACTACACACTGTGACAGTCAGCTGTACACGTGCACACACACACACGCGCACACACACACACTGTGACAGTCAGCCTGTCCACGCCCTCCTATCCACCCCCTAGGTGCGCTGTGCGGCGCCGATTCGCCCGATCATCCATGGCGGAAGGGCTAAAGCTCCGTCTCCCCCCCCGCTAAAAGGGCGGTGGCAGCAGAGTATCGGACGTTTTCGGAGCTCCCATGCTCGGTTGAGTAAAAAAACAGTGAGTTAGTAAAACCGCAAGGCTCGTTCCACCAACGAGAAAAACGGCACCGACAACGGCTGGAGCTTTTTTGTCTTCCGGAGCGGATTCGCTGACGTTGATCACAGGTACAGCGGTCTTCTATTTACGTTGAGGGAGAGTTCTTCTTCGGTTGTTTTTTGTTCCGGAGAAGGTTTTTTTTTCTCTTCTCTTGCGGAGTTTTTTCATTTAAAGGTACAGAAGGGTTTTTTCCTTCGCGCTTTCTTTTTCCCATTATTTTTTCCTTTTTTCTCAAATGACTTGAAAAGACTAAAAGGATTAATTGACTTTGTGTTGGACTTGAATACAGTTCCTTGCCTGTAAATGTTTTGTTACTTTATTGTTTGGTGGGTTGGACTTAAATTAATACAGTTTCTTGAATGTAAATGTTTAAGTCTTTCACAGCCAAACTGGCCCCTCGTTGGAAAGGCCCCTACCGTGTCATCAGGAGAGTTGGACCTTTGACGTACGAGGTGGTTTTGGAGGATACTGGGGAGGACCTCCGTGTCCTTAATGTGGCCCAGATAAAGCCTTGTTATCCCACGGCTGAAGAGGTGGACAGGAAGCAGCGTCAAAGCCTCCTGGAAATATTTCAGCAGGACAGTGAAGAAGAGGACTTCCTTGGCTTTTCCACCTCAGAGGTGCACGAGGGGGAGAAGAGGAAGTAAGTCCACGTAAACGCTTTTCTCACGGGGGAAGGAGCACTTTTATGTGACGGTTTCGGTGCAGTGACTGTGTGTGGGGGGTCATAAGTGGGGTGCCAGCCAGGTCTCTCTCCTGGCATATAAGATATTCAGTCTGTCACATAACCAGACCCTCAGAGTTTCACCATCAACCAAACAATAAAGCAACAAAACATTTACATGCAAGAAACTGTATTAATTTAAGTCCAACCCACCAAACAATAAAGTAACAAAACATTTACATTCAAGAAACTGTATTAATTTAAGTCCAACCCACCAAACAATAAAGTAACAAAACATTTACAGGCAAGGAACTGTATTCAAGTCCAACACAAAGTCAATTAATCCTTTTAGTCTTTTCAAGTCATTTGAGAAAAAAGGAAAAAATAATGGGAAAAAGAAAGCGCGAAGGAAAAAACCCTTCTGTACCTTTAAATGAAAAAACTCCGCAAGAGAAGAGAAAAAAAAACCTTCTCCGGAACAAAAAACAACCGAAGAAGAACTCTCCCTCAACGTAAATAGAAGACCGCTGTACCTGTGATCAACGTCAGCGAATCCGCTCCGGAAGACAAAAAAGCTCCAGCCGTTGTCGGTGCCGTTTTTCTCGTTGGTGGAACGAGCCTTGCGGTTTTACTAACTCACTGTTTTTTTACTCAACCGAGCATGGGAGCTCCGAAAACGTCCGATACTCTGCTGCCACCGCCCTTTTAGCGGGGGGGGAGACGGAGCTTTAGCCCTTCCGCCATGGATGATCGGGCGAATCGGCGCCGCACAGCGCACCTAGGGGGTGGATAGGAGGGCGTGGACAGGCTGACTGTCACAGTGTGTGTGTGTGCGCGTGTGTGTGTGTGCACGTGTACAGCTGACTGTCACAACACACACACCACACCACACACCTTGGACTGTCTTCTAGCCGTTGTTATTTTTAGGTCTATTCATATGTTGTACCTGGAATACCTTGTAAAATTTTGCACATTTGCACATCTTGCATCTTGCACATTCTGTTCATTTGCACACCTATTTTTGCACTATCGATAGCTACCAAGGATGTTTACTATGTATGCATACAGGTTCTCACTTTTTCACCGACCTGACTTTAAGAGCTTGCATTTAACTATCGCGATTGCAATTTAACTTGCATTTAACTTAAGGGCGCCGCTGGTGTAGTGGTATCATGCAAGATTCCCATTCTTGCGACCCGGGTTCGATTCCCGGGCAGCGCATGCTTTTCGGGGTGGCAGTAGCTCAGTGGGTATAGCGGGTGGACAGAGCGGGTCGTCCATCTAACCGTAGGGTCGGTGGTTTGATCCACACTTCCAAAAAACTGTTGTAGCGCACTATTGCAGAACCTGTACATTGTCTTGTATTGCACTACTTGTACATTATTTACACTGTTTACAGCCTGTTTACATTGCTACTGTTTACATTGCTACTGTTATCCGTTACTACCTCGACAATCACTACCTCCACTTGCACTGTTTACCGTCACTTTAACCACTACTGCCACTTTACCTGTTTTTCAATATTGCACTCTGCACCTTAATCTGCATTTCAACCTGCACCTTAATAGCTTATTTACTCTTCTGGTTAGAACGCCAACTGCATTTCGTTGTCCCTGTACTTGTACTCTGCACAATGACAATAAAGTTGAATCTAATCTAATCTAATTGTCTCTCAAACCTAAAATGTAAACCACAAAACATGATGATGTTTTGTGGAATAGGCAAATAGTGTTGTGTGAAGTCATTGAAATAAAAATAATTAAAAACGTTCACATGAAATCACCTCAAAGTTGACCTTTTAAGCAGTTTTAGATGCACACAAAGTATATTTCTTTGACATTTGGTCCCCATTTTTCCTATCAATAAACAAATACAAACTACAAAAAAAACAGCCAGTCTGACCCTCTGAATCGGCCATGGGTGTATGTTACTGAAGCATGATCATGGGAAGAGCATGCGATGTGGACAATAATTCTTCAAAGCACAACAGAAAACACGGGTTCTATAGAAAAGGGGGGAATGCATAAGCACCACGGACAGCGTCAAAAGTGCTTCATGCAGGCCTGTTACTCCCATAGAAAACGCCAATGCATTTCTTCCTGTTCATACGTCATGTAGGCCTATACGTCTATACTTTATTGTTATTGTAAGTTCTGCGTAGGCCTCCTGTCTCATGACACATTTAATTAAGGTTGTGATTTGTATTTGCGCCATTGGCATAGTCAGCAATTGATTTCAGCGGGTGTCGATACAATTTAAGAAATTTCAGAGTATGTAGTTATACGTAGAAGAATATAATGGTTAACAAAAGCTGTAGCGTGTTTTCAAACTGCACTTCTTGCCTGAGGTTGGTGTGCAGTACCCTCTTTTGATCTACAAATAAACTGTGACAACAATTATAAGGAATAAGGAAGACACTGAACCCCAACTAGCTCCCCGGGCGCTGACCACGGCTGCCCACTGCTCCAATGTAACATAGGATGGGTCAAATGCAGAGAACCGAGCGCCCCCCCCCCCCCCACACCCTACCCTTAAGGGCGCCGCTGGTGTAGTGGTATCATGCAAGATTCCCATTCTTGCGACCCGTTCGATTCCCGGGCGGTGCACGCTTTTCGGGGTGGCAGTAGCTCAGTGGGTAGAGCGGGGACAGAGCGGGTCGTCCACGGTTCAATCCCCTTGATCCACACTTCCACAAAACTGTTTGCATGTTGAAGTGTCCTTGAGCAAGACACTGAACCTTGAACCCCAACTTGCTCCCTGTGCGCTGATCATATGTACGATAGGATGGGTCAAGAGAACGAATTTCCTTCCCATGTCTAAAAAACATGGGACAAATGTTTATTCAATTACAACTTAACTTTACATCTCGTGGGCCTTATATAAAAAAAAAACATTTCCATCCAGAACATGGTCAATGAACATTCCACAGCAGCGTTAACACCAGACGACCAGGCCTGTACCAGAGGTGTACCACAGGTAGGAGCCAACACAGCTGGAGCCTGTTGGCTCAGTGTGTACATGATGTAAGCAGGCATAGAGCTGCTTGTGTAGTTCTGGAGACACAGATTCGAGGCCAGCTGAGGTTGGCCTCATGAACCCCCCACAAAACTTGAGCTGTTACTTAATTGTAAAGGGTCATTTAGCAGACGCTTTTGTCCAAAGAGACTTACAATCAGTACATAATTGTCTGACTTCTAAGTCTCCAAACATGTCAAGGAAGGCGCCATGGTAGTGCAGTGGATAGAGGTCCTGGTGTACAGTTCTGTAGACACAGGATCAAGTCCTGTCAAGGTTGGTGCGGATGTTGTCATGTCATCAATTGTTTGACTTGTCAGTCAAGTTTAACCTCTGAACATGTCATAGCAAGCATCACAGTGGTGCAGTGGATGGAGCTGCTTGTGTAGAGTTCTGGAGACAGTGGTTCAAAACCTTGGTTGAGCTGTTTGTTGGTTCTTCTGAAACTCTAATTATGTCATGTGTTTTTGATAATAATAATACAAGCTTTTAATATTTGTATTTACAATTTTTCTTCTGTACATTTTACAATAGTTTTTAATTAATTGTTCATTTTGATTTACTTCGTATCCTTATATCATTATATATTTTTTAACTTGGTGGATTTCCTACTTCCTACTACTATTATAATAAATATGATTTTTTAAAATTATTTAACATACAAACCATTGCAAAACCTGTGCAAAACAGTATCACAACAAGAACATGGCATGTAGCAATCACATCCCTCCAAAGGGATTATATTGCTGATATTCTGGACATGGTCGGCTTCATGTCATTTCCTTCATCGTCCAATAAGATGAGGTCAGAAAGGAAGTGTTGAAATCAAGTGGAAAATCCACCGCGGCTCCTCTGATTGCCCAGATCTATGAAACATTTTCTCGTAATGCCTAACTTGTTATTACCACATGCAACGTGTTACTATATAATTCTCTGTTTTAAACTCAGGAGTTTTTCCCAATATCCATTCCACAAGAGAGGAATGTTTTTTTCCACACTTGTAAAAATAGAACAATCCTCTCCATCCTCTCACAGTGCAATGCGACAGCTCTGCAAAATCTCACCATCTGAACCGTTGTTGTTTAGCAGTGCCGTTCCAGCAGCGCAGCAACAAATATTTAGATGACAAAAACCGAGTCGTCATTATTTGTCAACAACAATCCTTCCTCCATGAGCAACTTTTCATTCAGAGTGAGCACAGAGTGGAGGGGCATGTTCACAGAAAGCTTGTTTGTCCATGTGTTGGAGAGAGAGAGAGAGAGAGAGAGAGAGAGAGAGAGAGAGAGAGAGAGAGAGAGAGAGAGAGAGAGAGAGAGAGAGAGAGAAACAAAACAACACTGCATTTGCTTGGTGGCTTGCATGAGTGAAAGTAGCACAACCACTAACAGATTTGCGTTCCATGTTAATACATTTGCCCTCCACTGGATTACACTACACACGTATGGCCATATAACGCCACTCATATTCGACCAACCATCGAACGGTTGGTCCAGTAATAATGACTTATTACCAATAATTCAACTACGGATTTCTCTGGCGTAAAACATTGTTGAGAGAAACTGAAATTATACAACTCAACCAAATGCATAACCCAGGTTTTGTACATTTTTCACATTTTCATGCGCAAATCTTACAAATCATACCTTGTAGGGTAGTAGGTCTACACAAGATGATGAACAAGATAAGATTAACTTTATTTATCCCCGAGGGGAAATCCCAAGTTGTGACTGTGAATCGGATGCCGTGTTGCTGTTGAGATTGTAAGTACCCTTGGGTGAACTTTGTAAAGATGTTTTCTTGAGGTTGAGGTTGAGGTCTCTGTAAAAATGTGTTTGCTCGACCGTTTTGTTGTGAGCCCTGTATGTTTCAGACAGACAGACAGACAGACAGACGTACTTTAATAATCCCTGAGGGAAATTGCATTCGTTACAATACAATACTCCAGTGCAAAAGGAAGAAGAGACAGACACTCTACGTAAAGTAAAGTGTTAGAATATAAATATATAAAATAAAATAAAAAATAAAAATAAAAACCTATGTAAAATAAACCTATGTAAAATATAAACCTATGTAAGCAATATATAAAATATACAAACAAAGAAATATACATAAATGTACATACAACCAGGCATACACTGAGAGGTGATAGCATACGCAAGGATGTAGCATGACAGAATCTATGTTGGAAAAGACCAGTTGTGCAAAGAGATGACCAGTTATGCAGTGAAATTAAAAGAAATGACCAGTTATGCAATATGAATGAATAACCTGTTGTGCAGCAGAAACTATGATGAAAGTGACAGATTGTATAGTTTGATGACCACAGGCAGGAATGATTTCCTATGTCGCTCTGTGGTGCATCTCGGTGAGAGGAGTCTTCTGCTGAAGGAACTCCTCCGCTGAGCCAGGGTGGAAAAGAGAGGGTGAGAGGCATTGTCCATGATAGTCCGTAGCCTGGACAGCATCCTCCTATCTGCCACGGTAGTTAGAGTGTCCAATTCCTCACCCACTACATCACCAGCCCTCTTGATGAGTCTATTAAGTCTATTGGTGTCCGCAACCCTCATCCCACTGCCCCAGCATGTGACAGCAAAGAAGATTGCACTGGCAACAACCGACTCATAGAACATCCTCAGCATTGTCCTGCAGATGTTGAAGGACCTTAGCCTCCTCAGAAAAAAGAGTCGGCTTTGGCCCTTCTTGTAGACGGCCTCTGTGTTCCTGGTCCAGTCCAACTTGTTGTTGAAGTACACCCCCAGGTACTTGTACTCCTCAACAGTATCGACTGGAACCCCCTGGATGAACACAGGGCCCACCGGTGTTTTGACCCTCCTTAGGTCCACAATGAGCTCCTTTGTCTTTGTAGCATTGAGCTGTAGATGGTTCAGCTCACACCAAGAGACAAAGTTGACAAAGTTTCCTGTATGTTTCTTCAATCCAAAAAGGCTCACACGAGTCTCACACGTCCGGCAGCCGTAGCGATGACAAGAGCAACGCACGGGGGAAAAATATCTAACACTCCTTTAACCATTCCCCTTTCAAATGACACTATGGGGCGCCACATTCAGGACATGGCAAATGACATTAAAGATCAGCTCATTGACAGAGTGAGGAAGAGTGGAAGATTTTCCCTTCAACTTGATGAGTGCACAGATGTGTCAGGAGATGCGCAGCTGCTGGTCTGTGTGAGGTACAGCTACGAAGCGAAAATTGCATGAAGATATGTTATTTTGCTCATCAATGCAGGGAACATGCACTGGACAGGACACAAGCTGGACTGTAACATCCAAAAAGAGGGACTGAGATGGGAGAACTGTGTATCTGTGTGCACAGATGGAGCTGGAGCTATGCAGGGGGCAAGAAAAGGTTTAAGGGCCTACGTGTTGGAGGTAGCTCCCCATGTGAAATTTCTGCACTGCATAATCCACAGGGAAGCACTCGCTGGGAGGTGTCTCAGGCCAGAGCTTTGTGATGTTCTCCAGACATCAGTTACGATTGTTCATTTCATTAAATCTCAGCCACTGCAAAGCAGACTCTTTGCCACTCTGCCATGAAACTGGGATCAGACCACGAAGCACTTCTCTTTCACACAGAGGTGAGGAGGCTTTCTCATGGTAAAGCTTTAATGAGACTCTTTGAACTGCGTGAAGAAGTGCGCATATTTAGTGCGCTCTAGAGCTCCCAGCTGATCAGAGGTGTGTGTGTGTGAGGGCGTGTGTGCGTGTGTGCGGATAGTTAGCAGGAGATGATGTCGCCTAACTTTGAGACAAGTTGAGAGCGTAGAACCAAGGATCACTCGTCCGAGTGGCTCCGAGACAGCACAACAGCGGCGACGAGAACAGCAACAGTAGAGGCAGAGGCAGTAGAGGAAGCTTCTAACTGTACCATTTAATTGTTGACGTGTGTGTGTGTGTTGTAACCATAGGTTGTAACGTGAACTTGGTGAAGGTGGGGAGGCTAGCAGGGTTAGCCGTTAGCCCAGCGAGTAATCAGACAGAGAGGTGGGGATTTCCGCACCAATAACTTTATTTTATAGTTACAAATATCGACCATACCAAGCCAAATCTCCACGGCGTTACAATCCTATTCACACATGAACAGTAGAAAGTAGACAGCTCGGCCATTCACCAACTCGTTACAGGATAGTCTTAGTGCGATCCTTTCTTGTGGAAGTTCGGAGAGCAATAGACATAGCGTACAAGAAGGCTGCTGCGTAAGTAACCCAAAAAGGAGGTAACGCCACCTAGTGGCGTTATCCAGTATTGTAGCACACCTAGACTGACTATTACAGTGTGTGTGTGTGTGTGTGTGTGTGTGTGTGTGTGTGTGTGTGTGTGTGTGTGTGTGTGTGTGTGCGTGTGCGTGTGCGTGCGTGTGCGTGGGCGGCGGCGCGCAGCTTGGCCCCAGTGTACTGCACAGCCTAACATATCCTCGATTGGTGTACTTGGGTGAACCACAATTAACTCATCTTTAAAGAAGCGGCCAACATATCAAAACCCGCTTAGGATCATCCTGTCTTTTGTATTGATTGTGCTTAATGAATTAAGAGTTTATTCCTGAGCAGGAATTCTTCACTTACGTGGTACTTGTGTATCTTAATGATACGTGCATCTATCTT
Source organism: Urophycis tenuis (assembly GCA_036785325.1). Taxonomy (NCBI): domain Eukaryota; kingdom Metazoa; phylum Chordata; class Actinopteri; order Gadiformes; family Phycidae; genus Urophycis; species Urophycis tenuis. The sequence continues at coordinate 808,699 of JAXIVH010000027.1, forward strand.
ATCTCATGTGCGTTCCACTTGTTGGACGTCATTTGCAAACAAATGCGCGGTTGCTATGGGCTATAATGCTATGCTTCCCCAACATGCACCGCGATTGAGTTTAATATTTATTTAATCGGTTATAATCATTAAGTGTGAATATTAATTATTATTTCAATGTACTGTTAATTAAGTTGTTGTTCTATGTGCAGTTATTTCGTGAGGCATATGGTGGCGACACCATATGATTTTAATGAGGTCGGATGAATATATAAGCTATGGTACGCGTTGAGTTTAAGATGACCTGTTTATGCTTGTGTGTTCCAGGTGTGTCTAGCCGATACTGTCCTAGACTCATGGAGTGGCCTGGGGGCGGCCGCGCAGGTCAAATGAGCCTTGGGCTGGAACCCTCATCATTGAGGACCGAAATATATGGTCCTCGATATTTGAGGGGTGACCAGCGGTCTCGTGAGTGGCCGCTGCTCACACCGCCTCCTGCGCGACCGGGACCCCTACCCTCCGCTGCGGGGGGACCATCGGAGGACAACGCGGGAAATCTGGTCAAAAATAAGACACACACACACAATCAGGGGTAGGCAATAAGCTGCTTGCCCCTAAATCCACTGGATGCGGAACGGCCGCAGATCCGCTCCGTTGCGGCGGCGGAGCCGATACGCATCCATTATAATCAACGTGTGAGCGTCCACTGACTCCGTGTCCGCTGCGCCGTGACTTGTGGGTGCGGATTAACGGCTCCGTCATCCGCCAGCCCTCGCAAACGATACGCAGAGCTCCTATTTTTGACGGACGCCGGAGCACGGCGCATCGATCAAATGCGACTCGTTCGAGCAGGAAGTCGTGCACAGATACAAAATAAAACATCAGACTTATTTTCTAAATAAAAATACCTCTGGTTCTCAGTGGATCATATTTCACCAATTTAATACGTCATAATCCTTATTTATATACAGTCTATGGTCATAATGAGCGAGGACATACCTGAAGTCAACAGGTCAGGTTCGAGGCGGCTTTTCACCTTGACATCATGGATGAAGAGTGTCTAATTATGGGTGTTCAAAATCACCCAGTGATTTTTGACCAATCAAATCCTTTTTACAAGGATAACGATCTTCTTCTACTCCTGACTATGGAATGGACTCAAAAACATTGTAAATGCTTTGTGGTTCTCGACCGGTTATGTCGCGTGATTATGCGTCAATTCGCGAGATCTCGTGCGCCCTCGGACAGCTGTCACAACAGGCGGACCCGCAACGGAGCGGAGCACGGACGGAACCAGTGTGTTTTGACGGAGTTGAAGTACGCAGCCGTTCCGCAGCGGAGCGGATCTGCAGCCGTTCCGCATCCAAATACGCGACTTGCTCGTGGGTAGAGTCCTAGAGAGAGTCTCTCTATAGGACCCTGCGCTCAAGCAGGGGGCGGGTCTTACCTGTTTTTCATTGGCTCCACATCTTCATGACGACATGGGGACAGGAAAAACGGATTCGTGTTTTTGGGACTTGCGGAGGTTCAGTGACAGTTCGAACCACAAATCCTCATCAATCGTTTTACGACATATTTCGATCGTACTATGTGTTGAAATACATATATATCACTAATAGGAAATGTTAAAAGGGTAAAAAAGTCAAATTTTGCCGGAGTGGGTCTTTAAACAGTGGTTTGACTCTTCCAGTGAGGTTTCCAACAGTACTTCCATTTTACTTACTTTTTTAATTGCACACCAATATACCACAGCAAATTCCTTGTAAGTAGATTTTTCATGTATGACCAAAATAGGCTGTGTTCGAAGTTTGGATGTTCAAAGAAGTTCACATACTCTGACATAGTCTGGCTTTCTAAACTTTTGATAGCCTACACCCTGCTTCTTTTGGAATATTATGCTGAAGATTGTTTAGCTTGAAGCATTTCAACCATGCTAACGGGACTGGAGAAAGACGTCTTGTCAGAGCGTAGCCTAGCCGTGATGCGCAGCTCAGTTCAAGAATACACAATGAAGAGGTGAGTCTCTCTTTGCAACAACCATGATATGAAAAATAGTAACGCACAGTGACTTGGATAAGTAACTTTAATCTGATTACAACTGCTTACAATTGCTTTCTTAAATTCAACAGTAGACCATGTTGTAGCCATGTCAGCAAACACAATGAGCAGATAAGAACAGCGTGGTGAAACTTAATAAATACTACTTACAGATGAGATTACTGAGACATGGAGGATATCTGCAAATATCAACATCCACAGATGGTGTTTTTCCAAGTTTGTGCTATTCCTCGGCCGTCCGTAAGTCGCGCCTGTCCGTAAAGTGTGCATGGCCGTAGCGTGAAAATTCAGCAAAAATGGAAACTACTTCAAAATCAAGGATGCACACCATTGGGCCATGCTCAACCATATTCAAAATCTTAGGTCGATCTGACAAACAGTCAGCGCGATATGCGAGCCATAGACACAGTGACAGTGTCTTGCTTTATAGATAGATTGCCTTTAAAACATCGTTTGTTGTGATCTTAAAAATAAGCTCAACATCATTTTCACTTGGATCACAACGGGTTTTTTTTCTCCCTTCGGTAGGCTAACAGTTACTCGGAAGGTAGTGCTCGGTTCAGCATGTGTGTAGGCCTACATCTATCCTACATCTATCCTATTTAGGGATGCTGCTCATTTGGCTCTGATGGAGACCCGCTCGCTGAGGTGGCTCATTCAGGACGAGGCTTGTGCGCAATTAAACCGAATGGGTGATGTGAATAGCGACGGCACCATCACAAGTTCACGCTGTGGTAAGCCAATAAATGCTCGCAACCTGATGAACCTCCGCATTCCCATTGATATAGGCCTGCAATAATTGTCTTATAGCGTTAGTGGAAAAAAGGAGCAGGCTCTCGCTCTAAGGGGCACATGCTCCCTCCGCCGGAGCATGCTCATCATCTGACGAGCCATGCCAGGCGTCTTTAAGCCAGACCCCGCGTAGGGTCGGCCCATCGTAGGGGGTCTGTTAAAGGTATGTCTGGTATGTCGTCCGATAGAGGGCCTGCTCATGTCAAAAGTTGGCGTTCCATTTGTATTTATAGTGGGTCCGTACGGATGGGAATTCAGTGACGTGCTCGATTTTATTCAACTCTCTGGAAGTAGACCATTTCAAGACAATTTCCAGTAGAAACTTTCTAAACATTCTTGTTTTGAAGTTTGAAGTGCATTCTTTATCAATATATGGCAATATTGTTTAGTATTTTTCAAAGAAGAAGGACTCATGGGAGATGGAACGTTCGGCAGATTCTGGTGACATTCAAAGAGTTTATCATGACAACGAGCACACTACACTAATTTACACACCAACTTGCAGTGTATAAACGAACTAATTACAGCATGCTATTGCTGCCACACGGTGGCACTGTGGTACAATGTGAGGTGGGAACATGAAAATGCTCTTAGTGGAGATAAAGAGGCTCCGTAAAAACTTACTGTTATATACCATTAGGAAATACAATATATACATTCTGACAAGTTCAGCTATTATTACCCAGCATTGCAATAAAGTCTGGTGATAATTCTCTCAAATCTAAAATGTAAACACAAAAACATGATGATGGAAAGATGATTCTTGTGGAATAGGTGTGACCGGCTGAATCTGCGTTGTGTAGTTTCTTTTAAATGATAGACGTGACCCAGGATCTCAATCTGGACTCGGAAACTCTGACGTCCATTTATTAATTGCCGCTGAAGATCAAAATATAACAATAGCTCCTTTAGTAACGTGCCCTTTACACAATCCTCCAACTCCTCTTCCCTAGGGAATCATTCCAAAAGGGCTACATCATAATAATAAAAACAGTTGAAATCAAAGAAATAAAAGACATACCTGAAGATCAAAATATAACAATAGCTCCTTTAGTAACGTGCCCTTTACACAATCCTCCAACTCCTACGACACACACAGAGGGGGGGGGAAAGTACTAGCATGATTACACGAGATCACGAGGTCAGGTGCGAGCTAGCATGTTGTAATATAATATAAAGTTCTTCACCACACTAATCTATGCATTAATATTTACATTATACTTCCATTAAACAATGTACAGTCAAAATAATTTATATAAAGAATGGTAAACTATAAGATGGTTAAGGATTTGATCACAAAATGGGGAGAAATAAATGCACACACCTCTTCCCTAGGGAATCATTACAAAAGGGCAGAGGGCAGGGGGGATGGTAAACTCATGGGGTTCTCAGAAATGTGGGCGGGAGTACAGAAGGAGGTGGAGCTAAATCAGAGAACAAAATCAAATAAAAAGGGCACATAAGGCTGCTGAAAAGCTAAACTTCAGGTGATAAAACTGTTGTGTAATTATAATTAAGGGGATATTACACCCTGTTACACTCACCCCCCAGAATTACACAAACATTTGAACCATAAACAAAACTTGCCCAGACCGGACTGTAAACCGGCCACAAGAAAACGAGGACTTCGGCAATATTTGCCACCCAATAAAGAGTTAAGAGTACCCAGAGGTTGGCTAAGCCCCTGTGAACACTATAGACAACGTGAAGTGCCATTTACACCACACATACTAAGGCCATACTTGGACTGGGCAAATAAATTCAACAAAAAAACAAAAAAAACAAAAAAATCACTCGCCATGAGTAATACCAGGAGACACCTGTCGTAAGCTCAAACATGGATTACAGTCGATACTGGCCGATCACCCAGAACCGTTTCTAGTTGCGCCATGGACTCTATGAACCTAAGGACTGGCTTGATAACTCTCCCAAACCGTGAGTGGCGACAACCAGTATGAGAACTCTGAGGTTGAGTGTCAATTACCGGAGCGTCATGGCGCTCAGAGGAGGGGGATGACAACGGGGTACCAGCACCAGCAAGCCCATCCAATGCAGGAGAGATCAGAGTAGGCAAGTCACGACCGCCAGCGGCATCCTCATCCCTGACTGGGGACTGTTCTTGGACCCACGAGGCTGTACGGTCATCGTTAACCCCACCGACCCAGGAGAGCGAATCAGCCATAGTGGGATCAACCGCACCACAGTCTGTCTCAATTACTGATGCCTCAGACTCAGGTAAGTTTGACATGGGGCAGCCGTCATTCACACTGCCGACGCCCAGGGTATCCAGACTCTCATCCAAGGGGAGGAAGTTGACCTGGAGCAGGAGATTCCGGTGCACCACCCGCTCATGCCCGACTCGATCCCTGATTCTGTAAATGTGGAGAGTAGGCTTGGAGGCCACAACTGTGTGAACAACCGGCTCCCATTTGTCAGCAAGCTTACGCTTACCTCTGCCGCCCTTGTTTGCCACAAGAACCTGGTCACCGATGGAGAGAGGCAGACCCTTGACCTTTTTGTTGTACTGGTCAGACTGGTGTTTTTGCTCAACAGCAGAGTTCCTCTGAGCCAGGAGCATAGCAGAGCGGAGGTCGCTTGCCAGAGACTCCACATAGGCACCATAGTCACATACTGTCTCGTCACGGAGGACATTCTTAAATAGGAGGTCAACCGGCAACCGCGGGATCCTCCCAAACATCAAATAGAATGGTGCAAAGCCAGTTGTCTCATGCGCCGTACAATTATAGACAAATGTCATTGTCTGGACTAATTGGGGCCACTTCTGTTTGGATCTGGCAGGGAGAGACCGTAGCATATTGCCCAGAGTGCGGTTGAACCTCTCCGTGCCGCCATTCCCCATGGGATGGTAGGGGGAGGTCCGAGACTTGTTGACACCAGCCAGCTCTAAAAGTTCAGCGATGAGCTCGCTCTCAAAGTTTGCACCCTGGTCAGAATGGAGACGCTGAGGGAAGCCGTAGACACAGAAGAAGTTGTCCCAGAGCTTCTTTGCCACCTTCCTCGCCGTCTGGTCCCGGCAGGGGAAAGCGTGTGCTAATTTGGTGAAATGGTCAGTGATCACTAGCACATCCACAGACTTGTTGTTACTATCCTCAGCTGACCAGAAGTCAATGCACACAAGCTCCAGAGGGGCAGTGGTCTTAATGCTCTCCAGAGGAGCTCTTGCTGCAGGCTCCGGGGTTTTGCTGAGGACACATCTGTGGCAGTTACGGACATGACTGCGCACGTCCTTTTCCATATCGTACCAGAAAAACCTTTGACGGGCAAGAGCGAGAGAGCGAGGCTGACCCTGGTGACCAGCTAGGTCATGAACACCAGACAATGCCTGTGACTTCAGGGACTCAGGCAGGATATATTGGAACCTCTTGTGTTTTGTCAATGGATCCCTGGTGACCCTGTTGGATAAGTAACTTTAACAGACCCCCTACGCGGGGCCTGGCTTAAAGACTCCCGGCATGGCTCGTCAGGCGTGGGACCAACGGGGAGAGCAGAGACGAGAGAGCGACGCCTGGCGAGCCATGCTTGGGAGCATGTATCCCTGCGCCTTTTAGATAATTATTGCAGGCCTATTTTATCAATGGGAATGCGGGGGTTCATCTCGCTCTTTTAATTGCGCACAAGCCTCGTCCTGAATGAGCCACCTCAGTCAGCGAGCGGGTCTCCATCAGAGCCAAATGAGCAGCATCCCTAAATAGGATAGATGTAGGCCTACACACATGCTGAACCGAGCACTACCTTCTGAGTAACTGTTAGCCTACCGAAGGGTGAAAAACAAACGTAGTGATCCAAGTGAAACTGATGTTGAGCCTATTTTGAAGACCCCAACAAACGATATTTTAAAGACAATCTACCTATAAAGCAAGACACTGTCACTGTCTATGGCTCGCATATCACGCTGACTGTTTGTCAGATCGACCTAAGATTTTGAATATGTTTGAGCATGGCCCGATGGTGTGCATCCTTGATTTTGGAGTAGTTAAATTTTTTGCTGAATTTTTACGCTACGGCCATGTGCTACGGACGGCCGAGGAATAGCACAAACTTGGAAAAACACCATCTTTCAACTGTGGCTGTAAATATTTGTAGATATCCTCCATGTCTCAGTAATCTAGTCTGTAAGCAGTATTTGTTTAAGTTTCCCCACGCTGTGTAGATATCCTCCATGTCTCAGTAATCTCATCTGTAAGTAGTATTTATTTAAGTTTCCCCACGCTGCTCATCGTGTTTGCTGACATGGCTACAACATGGTCTAATATTGTGTTTCATTTGAATTTAAGAAAGCATGTCATTAGCTGTAATCAGATTAAAATTACTTATCCAAGACATTGTGCGTTACTATTTTTCATATAATCAGGTTGTTGCAGAGACAGACCCACCTCTTCATTGTGTATTCTTGAGCTGAGCTGCGCATCACGGCTAGGCTACGCTCTGACACGACGTCTTTCTCCAGTCCCGTTAGCATGGTTGAAATGCTTAAAGCTAAACAATCTTTAGCATATTATTTCAATAGCAGCAGGATGTAGGCTACCAAAAGATTAGAAAGTTTTCCGTTCAAAATGGGTAGGCTACATATATCCAGTTTAGTTCGGCTTTGGCGAACCTGAAAGCAGATGAGCAAAGCATGTGTTTGGTAAAGGCTGCTCCACACCGACCCGATGTCGGCCGTCGGCGGCATAGTCTTAAGGCGAGGTCTAACATGGTTCAAATGCTTAAAGCTAAACAATCTTTAGCATAATATTCCAATAGTAGCAGGATGTAGGCTACCAAAAGTTTAGAAAGTCAGACTATGTAAGAGTATGTAGTACATACTCTTACATAGTATGTACAAACAGTGTACATACTATGTACACTGTTTGTACATCCAACCTTCAAACACAGCCTATTTTGGCCATACATGAAAAATCTACTTCAGCTCCCGCTTTTCTATAGAATAAATACTACGAATTGTACTCGTATGAGAAAGCACTGCAAGACTTTGGCCCCGCTAGAGCAACGGGTAGCGCGCCTGCCAGTAAGGCTAAATCTTTGACAATGACAATGAATTGGGTTCGATTCCGGCCCGCGGTCATTTGCTGCATATGTCTGGTTCGCTCTAGCATACTTTACCGTATATCAAAAAATGTGTGTGTTTATATATAAAGTTAATAACGAATTACATCCTGACAGATACCAAATCTTTTATTAATTATTCCTAAGGTATTCCTATTTAGGTCTACGTTCTATTAAAACGCGCAGAGTAACCATCAAATTAACAAAAACCATCTACTTCGTAGGTACTCACGCACACTGAATTAACCTAAAATACTAAATATTACCTCCACAATGAGTTTGCTGAAAGGTCCACTATGCAACTTTGGGCATTCCTGCTGGCTTTTTTTTTTTAAATTCTTTTCTTCCCGGGGGGTCTTTACGACACTGTCGTAACAACTCGTTGACGACGCTCCCACTTCTACGCTGACGTTCCGAACTGGAGGCTGCGACTCGCTAGAGCACTTCCTTGTGAGTCGCGATCTATGGAGCGTTCTGGGGAGACGAGGCTGGAGTGCTGCCTAGCATTCGTGAACGTTCGGAGTTTGGAACGACTTCCTAGTGTGTGGAGCACTTCCGCTTTTATTCTGCGCGTTTCTTTCGAAGAAAAGAAAAAGAATGGATGCGGTCGAGCTGTTGTTTCTTTATTTGATGTGGTGCGAGCTGGAGGAGGATGTCGAGGTCGAATATCGGCGGATTGTACAGCGGAGGAGATTGTTGTATTGTCTTGATTTTTTTTCCCCCAAAAAAAGATGGGCCTAGTAAAGATAGACAACACAAATAATTTTTCACTAAATTACACTACACTTATATCATTAGAATACACAGTCTTGAAGACCAACAAAATGCATAACGCATATAGCATCATAGGCTACTACAACTACACACAGGAGTGTGACTTAATCTCAGTAAGAGACTTGGGCCTGGGAGGATGCACACAATCGCTCTATTCTCGCAGGAATGGATGACAGACACACACGTAGCTCCTGATCCACAGCTCTAAGGCGCTCTCTGTACCTGTTCTTGATGCAAGTTAAGCTCGAAAAGCTCAGTTCACACAAATATGTCGTGGCAAAGGGTAGCAGTAGGCCCTATGTCAACTACGGCGTTAGAAAACTATTTTCTCTGTGTGGCCTCCATTTACTCAACTGCATGATAAAGCTAGAAGAAAGATTACAAAATGATGCATTTATTTCAATTTCATTTTATTAGCCTAGTGTTAGCCACGCTTCTACGGCACCCCTGAGAATGTCAGATGGCACCCCAGGGTGCCGCGGCACCCCGGTTGAGAAACACTGGTCTAGCTGATTGTTTATCAAATGCAACGTTTATGCTTCATTCCTTTGTGCACATTTTGCTGACAAAATAGACAATTAGCGCTAATTTTTCTGACAGCTGTGTCACACGTTTTAATCCCTCTATGTGAACGCCCCCCTTGTCTCTCTTTGGGCGGGATAGGTTACTTAGAACCATACAACTTTTATTGCCTTAGGAGGGAGAAGGCTACTGTTATGACAAGGCTATTCTTATGCCAAACATATCAAAGAATAGGCTACTGCATATATATTTATATTTACTCCGTCCCCCGTGTACCAGTTCACTTTCAAGATATTTTTGTTATCTATACACCTACACACTCAACTATGAGACACATTATGAATGTAATAATGTACAGTAACAATATTGCCCAGTAAAAGCACTCAATTATGTTGTTGCAGGCCAGGCATTACTGCCAAATAAATGTGACCGTTCCGGTGCTGCAGAGATACTTTCAGGGAGAGGACACCCGCCCTGACTTTAGGCTAGGCCGACAGGCAATTCAGGTCCTCCTGGGGGCCCTCCAAACAGAGCGGCAGCACGGCTGGGGGCCAACATTGGAGACCCTGGTATTCCTGTTTTGGATAGCTACCGGGTCAGCCTATCGGGTTGTCTCGAGGGTATTTGGTATACCGATTACCTCAATCCACAGGATGGTGCACAGTATTGCTGAGGAGGTGGTGGCTGTCAGGGAGAATTTCATTTGGCTGCCACAAAGTGAAGAGGAGCTCTGAGCCATGGGGGAAGGGTTTGCCCAACTGGCAGGGCACCCTGCCTTCATTAGCAAGCAGCTGGGGCCGTCGATGGGTCCCACATTAAAATAAAGTCTCCTGGTGGCCCCGATGGTCAAGACTACCAAAACAGGAAGCTGTACCCTTCAATGGTGTTGCAGGCAATCTGTGACCATCTGGGCCGATTCATTGATACTTTTATGGGCTTCCCAGGAAGTGTACATGACTCACGGATCCTAAGGAACAGTTTCATTTACCTTGCTGGCAATTACCCCCCACCAGGATATTTTATCTTAGGTGATGGTGGTTACCCATGTCTTTTAGAGCCCATGGCGCTGATCACACCATATAAGCGGCCACTCAGAGGCATGGCAGAGCAAAGGTTCAATACTCATCACTCTCGGGCCCGCTCAATTGTTGAGCGTGCCTTTGGGATGATGAAAACCCGCTTCAGGTGTATCTTTTTAGAGGCACTTGAAGTACATAGTGAGTTTGTGCCAAAGGTATATGTAATTCCATAATTACCCATATTTATCCACTTACTGTACGTCATTGTTAAAACTGCTTATGGATTGACCTAATTATTAGAACTTAATTTACCTTCCTCTTTGTCTCATTAAACCTTTACCTTGTGCAGGTGGTGACTGCTTGTGCAGTGTTGCACAACATTTGCATCGGTGTGGGAGATGAGGTTGTGGTGGAGGACGTGGCCATGGGAGATGACCCCCCACCTGAAAGAGAGTGGCGCTGACTCCCGCAGTGGAGCTCCTTTGCGTGCAGCCCTGAGTAATGCCATGACCCCCTTGCAAGTGGCACCACAGGACCATGATTACTTTGCTTTGGTAAATATGATAACCAACATAGTAATGTCATCTGACTGTGTCACACTTTCAGTATTAACCTAAAGACCTCCCTTCTTTTCCACAGCCTGTGCCAACATAACCACAACATTTTACATTGTATTAATAAAATTCTATTCTTAAAAAAAAATTAAAAAAATCTAATTGTCTGGCAAACTCATTTATGCATCACATTTACACAGTATTCTACTTCTACTTCTACAGCTGCATCATTGAGTCTGTCTTGACCACCTGCATCACCGTGTGGTACGGCAGCTCAACTGTGTGGGACCGCAAACGCCTGCAGAGTGGTAAAGACTGCGTCTAAGATCACCAGGACACCACAGCCCTCTCTGCAGAGCATCTACCACCGCAGAGTCCACAGGAGAGCTGCCTCCATCACCAAAGACCCCACTCACCCCCAGCACGGACTCTTCACACTCCTGCCCTCAGGCCGGAGGTTCAGGAGTGTGAGATGCAGAACCACCAGGTTCAAGAACTCCTTCTTCCCCACGGCCGTCAGACTGTTGAACGGCTGAACCCCCTTAAGGACAGAGCGCCCCCCCACCCCCCCATGGACATCCTCACTGGACACTTTACTTGCACTAACGTTATTTGCACAATAATGTTCAATGTTTACAGCTGCTGATGCACAATGCACATTTACAATTTCATTTCACCATTTCATTTAACTCACATCTTCTAAATTTTATATTTCTATTTTATTTTTCTTTATTTTTATTTTATGTATATTTTCTTATTTTTATTTCTATTTGTACAGTTTCTATTTATATTCTATTTTATACATTATTTATATATGGTATCCAGTGTGGGCAGCAAAGTAAGCATTTCATTGTCCAGGGAAACGCGTTTCTTTACTGCACACATGACAATAAAACCTTTGAATCCTTGAATCCTATGGTTAATTACTATTATGCAGGTGAAAAAAGACAAAGAAACAATGTAAATTTTGATTTTGGAATTAATTAATTTATTATTACGCCTCACTCTCGCCTCTCAACCAATCGCTCGAGGAGCGAGAACAAGCGCTCTGACCTCTCCCTTGCAGCTGCCTCTCTCCTCTCATCTGCCTGCCTCTGGTAAAGGATGTCCTCCCTAACGAGAGCGAGGAAGGGATCCTCCCTCTCTCGTCTCCCCTGAGCACCTCTAACTACTGCTGCTCCTGCCGCTGCTCCAGCCCCTGCGCCTTCTACTGCTCCTAGCTGTTCTCCTGCTGCAACAGTGGCTGCGCCAGCGCCTGCTCCTCTCACCTCCTCCTCATCAACCACCTCCTCTCTCACCCTAACCTGTCTCGGGCCGGTGGGGAGAGAGCCCAAGATCACTGGCGGGGATACTGCTGCTGATCTGCATAGTACTTCATCCATGACAGCATACCACCGCCATGTGCCTGCTGTATGGTTGCCGTCCTCGGTTCCCTGACCAGAGGCAGGGCACTTGCATTCCTGCCAATAAGGAAGACAAAACAACTGGGCTACTAGCAATCTAACTTCTCCCTGTTATACCAGCAATACTAGCAATCTAACATCTCCCTGTTATACCAGCAATACTAGCAATCTAACATCTCCCTGTTATACCAGCAATACTAGCAATCTAACATCTCCCTGTTATACCTACAACAATGGCGTAGTAAGAATGTTCTTAATGTAATGCTGTCATCTTGCTCCTCACCTTATACGTTGTTTTTAGATTATCCCACTTTTTCTTTGCTTGCTGTGGGGTCACTTTTCCTGTCAAGCCCATTTGCTCAATCAAGATTCTATCAACACATAAGATAAGATAAGACATTCCTTTATTAATCCCCTTTAGCAGAAATTCACATCGACCAGCAGTACAAGGGGATAGAGGAGTGTGATTAAAAAAACTATAGACAATAAACAATAAATAGATTTACCTAAACAAGATTAAATTATATGCGAGCTCTTAAAATCCGATCAGGTGAAAAAATTAGAACTCATCATTGAGATGGACAGTGCAATTGGTAGATGAACAGTAGTCATTGAGATGAACAGTGCAATTGGTAGATGAATAGTGCAATTGGTAACAGAGACTTACTGAGTTGTAGATATAAAATTAAAAAGTAGATGTGCAGTATAAGTAAATTGCATAAATTATATTTATATACGTTCTTTAAAAACTACAAACATTGCGATTCATTTGTGGTGCATTTGTTTAACAACATTATCAGGCAAGAAATCCTCACCTATAGCCATTAATGGCCGTATCCCTCCCCCCTGTGAATAGGTGTTTCAATGCCCCCCTCAGGCGCACAAACTCCTCCGTTTGCTGGGCTGACCCTAAAAAGAAGGAGTAAACACAAATACGGTAGTCATTAATGTGTTTATGTTATACGGTCGGGAAATGCGCTAATCGGTTATTTTGTTAGTCGTGAGTAAAAAGTGGCTGGCTACGTAGCACTACTATCGGAGTTCGCTGCTATTAACAAATTACTCCATGCAAAATAGACTATAGCCTATCCATGCACTGCAAATACGTTTAACAGAAGTCTCTTCACTCAACGTTTTTTTTTCTGCATGTCATGGTGAATTAATACGGCACAAATACTTCAATTTAAAAAAAAAATAACTTCACTTACATTTGAACGTGTACTGCACTTTGTCTGCCATTTTTTTTAAATAGCCCGCCGGTGAACGCAGAGGATTGTGGGTGTTTTAGGTCGACGAGGATCCATCGATGCATCCTTGAAAATTCTTCAGAATTCTCAAAACAAAGGGTGCGAAAAAGGCGCGAATTTCTGAGTGTTCTCAACTTTGGAACAGTGCTTGGCGGCGTTCTATGACGTAGCGTCCTTGAAGGGGCATCCGTTGAGCATTCTCCAGTTCGGAATATTATGTCAGAGTATGTAAACTTCTTTGTACATCCAACCTTCGAACACAGCCTATTTTGGTCATACATGAAAAAAATCCACTTTCAGCTCCCGCTTTTCTGTAGAATAAATACTTCCTAGGCGAATTGGATTCGTATGAGAAAGGCTGCAAGACTTTGGCCCTGGTAGGTCAGCGGGTAGCGCGCCTGCCACTAAAGCTAAATCCTTAACAATTAACTCGGTTCGATTCCAGCTCGCGGTCATTGGCTGCATGTCTGGTCCACGGTCTCTAGCATACTTTACCGTATATCAACAAATATGTGTGTTTAATTATTTATACATTTAATAGCTAATTACATCCTGACAGATAACAAATAAACACATGTATATGTAATTTAGAAGATATAAGATATTTTTTTGTTAATGATTCCTTAGGTATTCCTATTTTATTTAAGTTCTTAACGACACTGTCAACTCGTTGACGACGCCCCCATTTCTACGCTGACCAATGAAGCCAATGCATGGAGCCATGTCCGATGTAGGTGGTAAATTTTACATTATACACATTTTATTGCATTTCATTGTACTGTGTATATGACAAATAAAGCTTTCTAGATCCATCCTTTTTGTAAAGTTGACAGGGAGATCCTACTTTAGATTTGTTTTATCTTTTATTGAACAGAACGATCAGTGTAAGAGTGTTGGCCAACATAATACATAACGATAGCATGAACAATTTGTGCAGCAATCGTACATTTATCGATCTGCTCAAGTACGTGTATTAGGCCTACACGTACTTGTACTTGTACACACACTTTTTGTTTAGAAAAAGATTTATTTTAGACATAGAAAAAAATGCAAACGACAGTGCTTCATTGTTTGTTTTTTGCCTCACGGCTATTGTATAACATCTTCTTGAGGGTTCTCTTGATAAGGTTTCCTCGTGACACTATCCACACATGTTCAGATGTGGGTAGTGGCTGTACTTGGGCAAGCAGGCAGAGCCGTCTTGGGTCATCAGGGCTGTTCCACTTCTCAAACTCTCTAGGTCTGATGTGGTCCCTTATGGTTGGATGGGAAGCAGACAATGAGAATAACCCTGCTGTTAGAAGACTAAACAGAAATGGTTGAATACATACACTGCCCGGCCAAAAAAAGTCCCCCGGATTTCACTAAGCAAATAGGGGGTGCTGCAGTTGGTCAGGTCTAGGTTCAGAAACATTACGTGTTCAAAGAATAAGGTCAGGTGACTACCAGAACATATTGAATGACAAGGTGGGGCGGCAGTAGCTCAGTAGGTAGAGCAGGCGGACAGAGCGGGTCGTCCACTAACTGCAAGGTCGGCGGTTCAATCCCCTTAATCTCCCTCCTCCAACTGTCCGCATGTCGAACCCCACAAATGTACCGATTGTAAGTTGCTTTAGACAAAAGCGTCTACTAAATGCCCCTTTACAAAGTTATTCAATCAGTGGATTATTTCTTCCCTGATGGCACAAGCATATTCCAAGATCACCATGCCAGGATTCATCGGACACACATTGTGGAAGAGAGGTTGAGTGGTGAAAGAGTCCAGACCTTAACCCTATTGAGAATCTTTGGGATGTGCTGGAGAGTGGTCTGACTCTTCACTCAGGAATCAGGATCTATTTATTGCCAAGTATTTTTACATACAAGGAATTTGCTGTGGTATATTGGTGCGCAACCAAAAAAGTAAGTAAAATGGAAGTACTGTTGGAAACCTCACTGGAAGAGTCAAACCACTGTTTAAAGACCCACTCCGGCAAAATGTGACTTTTTTACCCTTTTAACATCTCCTATTAGTGATATATATGTATTTCAACACATAGTACGATCGAAATATGTCGTAAAACGATTGATGAGGATTTGTGGTTTGAACTGTCACTGACAACCTCCGCAAGTCCCAAAAACACGAATCCGTTTTTCCTGTCCCCATATCTTTTCAACTTTTTCCAGTCAGAAAAGTAGTTGATTAGTTGGTGGGTGGCACTTGGGTTCGCAATCCTGATTGCATTGCTGGTGAGCTCCTTCTTGACTTCAGGGTCATCTGCAGCAATGTAGAGCTCCAAGGCACCATCTGCATCTGGCCATTCATCCTCTGGTTTCCATAGAAACCCAGGGCCTTCAATCCAACTTCTGTCAGTCAGCAAATCAGCCACCTTCACTCCTCTTGAGGCCTTGTCCGCAGGATTCTGGCTCGTGTGAATGTACCTCCACTGTGTGACATCAGAGGTTGTTCGAATGGCAGAAATCCTGTTTGCCACAAACGTGTGAAATCTTTTGTTTTCGTTTCTGATGTATTTTAGAACTGAAGTGCTGTCAGTCCAGAAACACGATTTCTCCAGGCAAAACTGAATTTCTGCTCTCAGCATGGTGTCAACACGAGCAGCAAGAACAGCAGCAGTGAGCTCTAAGCGTGGGATAGTGACTTGCTTTAGCGGAGCCACTCTGGCTTTGCCAAGCACGAAAGACACATGGGACCTGTTGCTGTTGTTCCAGATCTTTAGATAGGTCACAGTGCCGTATCCACTCTCGCTGGCATCAGTGAAGTGATGCAACTGCCCACGAATGGTTTCTCCAAAAGCTGCTGGCTTGAGGCATCTTTCAACTCTAAAGGCCTTCACCTTTTCCAATTCTCCCAACCACTTTACCCACTGCTGTTGGAGGATTGGGTGGATTTCATCATCCCATCCATAGCTCCTTCTACACATGTCTTGCAGCATGATCTTGGCTGGTAGAGTGAGTGGGGCCAAAAAGCCCAGCGGGTCATAGATTGAGCTGACCATAGATAAAATCCCACGTCGAGTGTGAGGCTGTTCTTTGAGTGCCAACTTGAACTTAAACGTGTCCGTCTCAACACACCAATGAAGTCCAAGGGCTCTCTCGACTGGCAATTGGTCTCTGTCAAGGTCCAATTCATGGAGATTCTTAGACCGATCTTCTTCTGGAATGGATAGTAGCACTTCACGGTCGTTGCTAATCCATTTTGTCAACTGGAAGCCTCCTTTTTGACAAAGATCTGTCAAATCCTTGACCATCTCAATCGCTGTCTCCTTTGATGGCAAACTTCTGAGACAATCGTCCATGTAGAAGTTTCTATTGACTGTGTCAATTACATCTGCGGGGAAACTGTCATGGTTGTCTTCTGCTGTCCTTCTGAGGGCATAGCACACACAGCTGGGAGAAGACACTGCCCCAAATAGATGTACAGTCATCCTATACTCTACGAGCTCTTGGGACACATCACCATCAGGCCACCATAAGAACCGCAGAAAGTCTTTGTCCTTCTGCGCTACATTGACTTGATGGAACATTGCTTTTACATCAGTCATTATAGCTACAGGTTCTTGCCGGAATCGTGTGAGGACTCCCAACAAGCTGCTGGTGAGGTAGGGGCCTTGTAGAAGCTCTTTGTTGAGAGACTTTCCTTGGTACTCTGCTGCACAGTCAAATACTACACGCAGAGTTCTCTTCTTGGGATGGTACACTCCGTGGTGTGGAATGTACCACACTTTTCCATCGGAAGGTTCCACTTCCTGTTCAGGCACCCGCTCCGCATATCCTTTTTTTATTACATCGTTCAGAAAGTCTGTTTACTCTCTGTGGAACGTTTCATCTCTCGCAAACTTCTTTTTCAAGCCAAGTATGCGTTGCCTAGCAACACACTGATTGTTTGGCAGAGAGACGTCCTTTCTTTTAAAGGGAAGCTCCATGGTGTAATGTACATCTTGTAGCTTGCAAGAATCAGTCATGATTTTCATGAATTTCATATCATCTCTTGACATTTCCTCTTTGTCTTCTGATGAACGCTCATTAAAGTCATGGTTGTACTGATTCTGCAGCAACTCCTCCAGATGCATTATGGAGGTCCTGTTGACAGTGACACTCTCGGCTTGCTCACTGTGGTCAGAAAGGGGACCATTAATGACCCACCCCAATAGGGTCTTAATGGCATATGGCCCATTGCCACGACTGTTCACAACTTCCCACGGTTCAAGCAGTTTGGAGGCATTGGTACCAATCAACAACTCAACGTCAGCTTGGATGCGTGGAAGAACAACTCCTTTCAAATATGGCCACTTAGCCAGCTCCTCTTCTTTGATAATGTTACTGGTTGCAACAGGCATCTTCTTCTGGGTGTAGACTTTGGGCAGGTCATAGAACTGTTTTCCACTGAGGCTTGAGATTTCCAAATCTGTCAGCATGTAACTGGATACAGATGCTTTTGGGCCCATGGTTAGAAGACTGATTTTTGTTTTCTTTCCATTCAAATTCAACCTTTTCATTAGGGCCTCTGAACAAAAAGTGTCCGTACTGCCGGGGTCAAGGAATGCATATGTTTCAACCATTTTGTCTCCCTTGCTGGATTTCACCTGCACAGGTAGGATTGACAAAATGCCACTGCTGTCACCGGCCCCTGTTTGTCCACAAGTTTGCAAAGTCACCTGTGCATTGCTCACTGATTTCTTGAGTTCGTCTGAGTTGCTTGCTTTTTGTTTTTGCTCAAAATCAATATGAAGAATACTGGGATGTTTTTTATTGCACACCTTGCAAATCAAGCGGTCAGCACAGAATTTGCTTAAATGGCCTTGACGCAAGCAGCCAAAACAAATCCCTTTTTGCTTGATGAAGGTAACTTTGTCCCTGTGTGACATTTTCTCAATTTTTGGACATTGGTCGAGAGTGTGCTTTTTAGAACAACAAACACAAGTGTCCGTGTTGTGAGCAGTTGTGTTATTTTGCTTTGGACGAGGGGAACATGTTGTTTGGTCTACAGCTCCAGGGTTGGTCTCAACAGTAGTGGCAAAACTGTCTCCTTTGAACTTTCTTTGAGACAGCGTTTTGTTCATTTGCTTTCCTGTCACCGGGGTAGCATTCTGAATGTCGCCAAAAACTGGGTCCGAGACAATTTTTACCTGGCGTTCGATGAAAGTGACAATGTCTCTGAACTGTGGTCGACGGTGGCATCTTTCCATTAAGCCACATGCAGCAACTCTCCAAACCCCCCTTAACTTGTACGGAAGCTTGGAAATCACCATTTTCATGTTTGCTGGCATGTCAAGTTCTCCCATATACTGCACTGTTTCCATGGCAGTACAGCACTGACGAAGGAAGAGTGAGTATGCTTTTAGGGACTTTGGATCTTCAGCCTTCAACAGTGGCCATTTGTGCATTTTTTCCATGTATGCTGCTGTTATTTTGTATTCATCTCCAAAGTGTTGGTCAAGGAGGTATTTGGCCATTTCGTAGCCTCTGTCTGGTGCCACATGTTGACAGCTACGTACGAGTTCGTTGGGCTGACCCTTTGTATACCTTTCCAAGTAATACAAACAATCACCTTTGTTGCTTATATTTCTTTCCACACAATGTGCAAAGGCTCTCACAAAGATTTTGTATTGTAGAGGATCCCCATCAAAATGTGGAATCTCTCTGGGTGGCAACAAGTGCGAGTTTTGCTTTTCCATTAGCATTGCTGTGATTTCATTTTGTTTGTGTAACAAGTTGCATACGTTAGGGGTTTCATGAAGTTGAGGAGAGATGAAAGTCTGTGCCACAGGATGGTTCATCCTGTTCGTTTTACTGTCGTCCTGTGCTCCATTTCTTAGTACGTGTTCGAAGGATGTTGGTGGTTGTTGTTGTTGTTGGGGAAATAGTTGTGTTTGAATGCTTGTTTGCTGCTGTTGAATGATGGGTGGTTGGTATGGTTGTTGGACATCGTATTGTACAAACGGTTGCGGGGGTTGTTGTGGTTGTATGGATTGTTGCATGGGTGGCTCGTACTCTCTGGCTATGGCGTTGAATGCAACCGACTGTTCCTTCGGCCTAGCTCCTTTCCGTATGTATGAGTTCATTGCATCAGATTTGGCTTGTGCGGAGGTTTGTGAACTTGGAGATTGCAGCACTGCTATTTTGGCATTAGCAGCTGCCAGTTGTGTGTCCATTTCCATTTTTTCTTTCGTCTTTCTCAACATTTCTTGTTTCTGTTTTATTTCTCTTTGCAACCTCTCTTCCTCTTCCTCAATTGCATGCATTGCATGCAATGCTGCAGCACGCACAACAAGGGAAGCCCTCTCTGCTTCTACCTGCTTGAGAGCTCGTGTTGAGGAAGTGCTGGACCTGCTGACCTCACTCCTGTGACTTTTATGAGTGGATTTTAAGCTTTCAACGTTTGAGATGCTGTCGTTGGGATTTATTTCACTTTGTGCATCCTCCTCACTTTGCACAGTTTGGGTCTTTTTCATCCAGTCATTGACATTCTCAATAAATTCATTGACATTAATCATTTTTGCTTTGAACCATGTTTCCTGTTTGTCCTGTTCCACAGGAGGCATTAGTGGTAACAAGGCATTTTGTGTCTCTTTTGCATCCTTGCACAGATCGAGATATTTTGTGAATTCCTTTTTCACCTCCTTTTTGCATCCTTTTCCACTTAAAATTAATTCTTTGATTTCATTTTGCAAATTGGATGCTTTGTTCAATTTCAATTTTCTCTCCTTTTGTAAAGAGTCCATTTTCTCCATTAAGGCCTTTTGTGTTAATTTCACTTTGCGTTTTGATGCAACCTGTGATTCATTTTCAATTTTGCTGTGTGCACCTTGACCTGTGTTTGTCACATCGGACTGTTTTTCAAACTCTGAAGGTTCAACCATTATTTGTATTGCATCAACCACGTTTGGCTCATTTGGATCCAGAACACCACTATCTGCATCCATTTTTGCAACACCAACCAACAGTTCAAAATGTAAAACAGTACCTTGTCATTTCACTCAAAAACACAGTAATTCATCACAGGTAAAACCATCAAACCAAAATAAAAGACCTCATGAATATAAAAAGACTTGAAAACCATAAACCCACCAATGCATTGGATTTTTACCAGAGTTATTTTCTTTTTCTTTTTTAAAGTACTTTTTGTGTGCACACAATATTTTATTTACATGGCCATGGTGTAACAGCTGTTGGCGCGTTACTGTACCTTTACGCACGATGGGATGGTTCAATTCAGGAGGGGGGGGGGGGATATTTCCTTGTGTGCCGTTGAGACGTAACCCCCGCACCGACGTGAGTGGTGGTCCTCGCGGCACTGCACACGCCGTGGCTCCGCGTCCCCGCTGCGCTCCGCTGCTGCTCTCCGGCA
>JAXIVH010000027.1:834461-964461 GCA_036785325.1 Urophycis tenuis
TCCACCAAGTTAAAAAATATATAATGATATAATGATACGAAGTAAATCAAAATGAACAATTAATTAAAAACTATTGTAAAATGTACAGAAGAAAAATTGTAAATACAAATATTAAAAGCTTGTATTATTATTATCAAAAACACATGACATAATTAGAGTTTCAGAAGAACCAACAAACAGCTCAACCAAGGTTTTGAACCACTGTCTCCATAACTCTACACAAGCAGCTCCATCCACTGCACCACTTAAATGCTTGCTATGACATGTTCAGAGGTTAAACTTGACTGAGAAGTCAAACAATTGATGACATGACGACATCTGCACCAACCTTGACAGGACTTGAACCTGTGTCTACAGAACTGTACACAAGGACCTCTATCCACTGCACTACCATGGTGTCTTCCTTGACATGTTTGGAGACTTAGAAGTCAGACAATTATGTACTGATTGTAAGTCTCTTTGGACAAAAGCGTCTGCTAAATGCCCCATCACAATTAAGTAACAGCTCAAGTTTTGTGGGGTGTTCATGAGGCCAACCTCAGCTGGCCTCGAACCTGTGTCTCCAGAACTACACAAGCAGCTCTATGCCTGCTTACATCATGTACACACTGAGCCAACAGGCTCCAGCTGTGTTGGCTCCTACCTGTGGTAAACCTCTGGTACAGGCCTGGTCGTCTGGTGTTAACGCTGTTGTGGAATGTTCATTGACCATGTTCTGGATGGAAATGTTTTTTTTTTTTATAAGGTGAACGAGATGTAAAGTTGTAATTTAATAAACATTTGTCCCATGTTTTTTAGACATGGGAACGAAATTCGTTCTCTTGATCATCCTATGATCAGTGCACGGGGAGCAAGTTGGGGTTCAAGGTTCAGTGTCTTGCTCAAGGACACTTCAACATGCAAGCAGTTTTGTGGAAGTGTGGATCAAGGGGATAGAACCGTGGACGACCCGCTCTGTCCCCGCTCTACCCACTAAGCTACTGCCACCCCGAAAAGCGTGCACCGCCCGGGAATCGAACCCGGGTCGCAAGAATGGGAATCTTGCATGATACCACTACACCAGCGGCGCCCTTAAGGGGAGGGTGTGGGGGGGGTGCTCGGTTCTCTGCATTTGACCCATCCTATGTTACATAGGAGCAGTGGGCAGCCGTGGGCAGCGCCCGGGGAGCTAGTTGGGGATCAGTGTCTTTCTTATTCCTTATAATTGTTGTCACAGTTTATTTGTAGATCAAAAGAGGGTACTGCACACCAACCTCAGGCAAGCAGTGCAGTTTGAAAACACGCTACAGCTTTTGTTAACCATTATATTCTTCAACGTATAACTACATACTCTGACATTTCTTAAATTGTATCGACACCCGCTGAAATCAATTGCTGACTATGCCAATGGCACAAATACAAATCACAACATTAATTAAGTGTGTCATGAGACAGGAGGCCTACGCAGAAGAAATAAACTATGTAGCTTACAATAACAATAAAGTATAGACGTACAGGCCTACATGACGTATATACAGGAAGAAATGCATTGGCGTTTTCGATGGGTGTAACAGGCCTGCATGAAGCACGTTTGACGCTGTCCGTGGTGCTTATGCATTCCCCCCTTATCTATAGAACCTGTGTGTCTTCTGTTGTGCTTTGAAGACTTATTGTCCACATCGCATGCTCTTCCCATGATCATGCTTCAGTAACATGGCCGATTCAGAGGGTCACACTGGCTGTTTTCTTTTTTTGTAGCTTGTATTTGTACATTAGATAGGAAAAATGGGGACCAAATGTCAAAGAAATATACTTTGTGTGCATCTAAAATTGCTTAAAAGGTCTTAACGTTATATTAACGTTTTTAATTATTTTATTTCAATGACTTCACATAACACTATTTGCCTATTCCACAAGAATCATCTTTCCATCATCATGTTTTGTGGTTTACATTTTAGGTTTGAGAGACAATTAGATTAGATTAGATTTAGATTAGATTCAACTTTATTGTCATTGTGCAGAGTACAAGTACAGGGACAATTAAATGCAGTTGGCGTTCTAACCAGAAGTGCAAATAAGCTATTAAGGTGCAGGTTGAAATGCAGATTAAGGTGCAGAGTGCAATATTGAAAAACAGGTAAAGTGGCAGTAGTGGTTAAAGTGACGGTAAACAGTGCAAGTGGAGGTAGTGATTGTCGAGGTAGTAACGGATAACAGTAGCAATGTAAACAGGCTGTAAACAGTGTAAATAATGTACAAGTAGTGCAATACAAGACAATGTACAGGTTCTGCAATAGTGCAATACAACAGTTTTATGGAAGTGTGGATCAAGGGGATTGAACCACCGACCCTATGGTTAGATGGACGACCCGCTCTGTCCACCCGCTCTACCCACTGAGCTGCTGCCACCCCGAAAAGTGTGCGCCGCCCGGGAATCGAACCCGGGTCGCAAGAATGGGAATCTTGCATGATACCACTACACCAGCGGCGCTCTTAAGCGGAGGGGGTGGAGGGGGTGGAGGGGCTCGGTTATCTGCATTTGACCCATCCTATGTTACATAGGAGCAGTGGGCAGCCGTGGTCAGCGCCCGGGGAGCAAGTTGGGGTTCAGTGTCTTCCTCAAGCACACTTCGATATGCAGACAGTTGGAGGAGGGAATTGAACCGCCGACCCTACGGTTAGTGGAAGACCCGCTCTACCGACTGAGCTACTGCCGCCCCATTCACGTATTCACGTCCATTTAAGCCTCCAAATATATCAAACAGCAAAAGTGTCCTTGGCTTAACCTGGCTGTGAAGACATGCAGACTAATCCTGAGATTAACCTTAATTTGACAATTTGCTCTTCCTCTGCAAGGTTCTGCAATAGTGCGCTAGTGCAATACAACAGAACGGGTGCAACAGATGAATGCGGATTGTATTGATATGGGGGTGGGGGGGGGGGCAATGGCAGTTAAGAATAAATAATACAATAAATAACAATTCCATAAATAATATGTCCAGGGGGGTGAGGGGTTTGGGGTGAGGGGTCCAGGTATTGGGTGGGCAGGGGTGTATGTCCTTGGGGTTGTGGAGTTCAGAAGGGTGACAGCCTGAGGGAAAAAGCTTGTCCTGAACCTGCTGGTCCGGGTGCCCAGGGACCTGTAGCGCTTTCCAGAGGGGAGGAGGGTAAACAGTCTATGGTTGGGGTGAGAGCTGTCCTTTCCAGAGGGGAGGAGGGTAAACAGTCTATGGTTGGGGTGAGAGCTGTCCTTTGCGATGCTGCGCGCCTTACGCAGGCACCACTTCCTCCAGACAGCCTCGATGGAGGGGAGTGGGGAACCAGTGATGCGTTGGGGCAATTTTCACCACCCTCTGCAGTGCTTTCCGGTCCGAGGCGGAGCAGTTACCATACCACACTGTCACACAGTTGGTTAGTATGCTCTCGATGGTGCTGCGGTAGAAGTTCACCAAGATCTGAGGAGACAGGTGGGCCTTTTTTAGTCTCCTCAAGAAGAAGAGGCGCTGGTGAGCCTTCTTGATCAGGGCAGTGGTGTTGAGGGACCTGGATAGATTCTCGGAGATGTGGACTCCCAGAAACTTGAAGTTGGTTACCTGCTCAACCTCCGCCCCTTGATGTGGAGGGGGGTGTGCGTGCCACCTCTAGTTTTCCTGTAGTCCACGATGATCTCCTTGGTCTTTGTGGCGTTGAGGGACAGGATTATCACCACTTTATTTATTGCAATGCTGGGTAATAATAGCTGAACTTGTGAGAATGTCTATTGTATTTCCTAATGGTATATAACAGTAAGTTTACGGAGCCTCTTTATCTCCACGAAGAGCATTATCATGTTCCCACCTCACATTGTACCACAGTGCCACCGTGTGGCAGCAATAGCATGCTTCAATTATTTCGTTTA
Source organism: Urophycis tenuis (assembly GCA_036785325.1). Lineage (NCBI taxonomy): Eukaryota > Metazoa > Chordata > Actinopteri > Gadiformes > Phycidae > Urophycis > Urophycis tenuis. The sequence continues at coordinate 838,339 of JAXIVH010000027.1, forward strand.
TACACTGCAAGTTGGTGTGTAAATTGGTGTAGTGTGCTCGTTGTCATGATAAACTGTTTGAATGTCACCAGAATCTGCCGAACGTTCCATCTCCCATGAGGCCTTCTTGTTTGGAAAATACTACACAATATTGCCAATTTGATAAAGAATGCACTTCAAACTTCAAAACAATAAAGTTTAGAAAGTTTCTACTGGAAATTGTCTTGAAATGGTCTACTTCCAGAGAGTTGAATAAAATCGAGCACCGTCACTGACTTCCCATCCGTAGGGACCTACTATAAATACAAATGGAACTCTCACTTTCATCGGTAGCAGGTGCTATATTGGACAACATAACTTTGGGGCCTGGCTTAAAGACTCCCGGCATGGCTCGTCAGGCGTGGTCGGCGTGGGACCAACGGGGAGAGCAGAGACGAGAGAGCGACGCCTGGCGAGCCGTGCTTGGGAGCATGTATCCCTAGAGCGCCTGCGCCTTTTTGATAATTATTGCAGGCCTATATCCATGGGAATGCGGAGGTTCATCTCGCTCTTTTAATTGCGCACAAGCCTCGTCCTGAATGAGCCACGTCAGCGAGCGGGTCTCCATCAGAGCCAAATGAGCAGCATCCCTAAATAGGATAGATGTTGGCCTACACACATGCTGAACCGAGCACTACCTTCTGAGTAACTGTTAGCCTACCGAAGGGAGAAAAACAAACGTAGTGATCCAAGTGAAACTGATGTTGAGCCTATTTTGAAGACCACAACAAACGATGTTTTAAAGACAATCTACCTATAAAGCAAGACACTGTCACTGTGTCTATGGCTCGCATATCGCGCTGACTGTTTGTCAGATCGACCTAAGATTTTGAATATGGTTGAGCATGGCCCGATGGTGTGCATCCTTGATTTAGGAGTAGTTTAATTTTTTGCTGAATTTTTACGCTACGGCCATGCACACTTTCTACGGATGGCCGAGGAATAGCACAAACTTGGAAAAACACCATCTTTCAACTGTGGCTGTTCATATTTGTAGATATCCTCCATGTCTCAGTAATCTAATCTGTAAGCAGTATTTATTTAAGTTTCCCCACGCTGTGTAGATATCCTCCATGTCTCAGTAATCTCATCTGTACGTAGTATAAGTTTCCCCACGCTGCTCATCGTGTTTGCTGACATGGCTACAACATGGTCTAATATTGTGTTTCATTTGAATTTAAGAAAGCATGTCATTAGTTGTAATCAGATTAAAATTACTTATCCAAGACACTGTGCGTTACTATTTTTCATATAAACAGGTTGTTGCAGAGACAGACCCACCTCTTCATTGTGTATTCTTGAGCTGAGCTGCGCATCACGGCTAGGCTACGCTCTGACACGACGTCTTTCTCCAGTCCCGTTAGCATGGTTGAAATGCTTAAAGCTAAACAATCTTTAGCATATTATTCCAATAGCAGCAGGATGTAGGCTACCAAAAGATTAGAAAGTCTTCCGTTCAAAATGGGTAGGCTACTATATCCAGTTTAGTTCGGCTTTAGCGAACCTGAAAGCAGATGAGCAAAGCATGTGTTTGGTAAAGGCTGCTCCACACCGACCCGATGTCGGCCGTCGGCGGCATAGTCTTAAGGCGAGGTCTAACATGGTTCAAATGCTTAAAGCTAAACAATCTTTAGCATAATATTCCAATAGTAGCAGGATGTAGGCTACCAAAAGTTTAGAAAGTCAGACTATGTAAGAGTATGTAGTACATACTCTTACATAGTACATAGTATGTACAAACAGTGTACATACTATGTACACTGTTTGTACATCCAACCTTCAAACACAGCCTATTTTGGCCATACATGATAAATCTACTTCAGCTCCCGCTTTTCTATAGAATAAATACTTCGAATTGTACTCGTATGAGAAAGCACTGCAAGACTTTGGCCCCGCTAGAGCAACGGGTAGCGCGCCTGCCAGTAAGGCTAAATCCTTGACAATGACAATGAATTCGGTTCGATTCCGGCCCGCGGTCATTAGCTGCATATGTCTGGTTCGCTTTAGCATACTTTACCGCAGTGTTTCTCAACCGGGGTGCCGTCTGACATCCTCAGGGGTGCCGTAGAAACGTGGCTAACACTAGGCTAATAAAAGGAAATTGAAATAAATCAATGCATTAGGGCTGGGCGATTAATTGAATTTTGATTTCGATTACGATTTTGGCTTCCCTCGATCATTAAATCAAGATAATCGTAATAAAACGATCATTCTGCCACCCGCCGTGTTTTGTGTGGTAAATGGAGCGAACCCTTCTTTCTCCACCTGCGCACTCCGCTGCGCCCCGCCCCCGCCTGAAAACTTGCAAGATATGTCACGCGACCGTGTCTGCACCTCAAGCGAATACGACCAATCTATTTAACCACTTAAAAGTCCGCACACAGAGTAATACATGACCAAGCAATGAAGGAAAAAATTAAAAGCTCCTCCACTCCTGCCACCGCAACACAGTCCTCAATTAAGGAGACCCTATACAATGCCACCCCATATCCAGCCAGCTCCCGCAGGCATAAAGAAATAACAGATGCAATCGCATACATGATTGCCAAAGACATGTGCCCTATCAGCACCGTTAGCGACCCGGCGTTCAATAAACTGATAAACACATTGGACAAGCGGTATGTGTTACCACCACGTCACCATTTCAGTAGAATTGCGCTGCCTGCACTTTATGACGAATGTCGCGGAAAAGTTACACGAGAAGTGTCAATTATATATTATATTTTGCCACCACAAGGGATGTTTGAGTCGCACCATCAAACACATTTTTTGATTTAAAAAAAAAACAATCAATGAATAATCGTCTTTAATAATCGCAGTTACAATATCAATCAAAATAATCGTGATTATCATTTTTGACATAATCGAAAAGCCCTAGAATGCATCATTTTGTAATCTTTCTTCTAGCTTAATCATGCAGTTGAGTAAATGGAGGCCACACAGAGAAAGTAGTTTTCTAACGCCGAAGTTGACATACTGCTACCCTTTGCCACGACATATTTGTGTGAACTGAGCTTTTCGAGCTTAACTTGCATCTAGAACAGGTACAGAGAGCCCCTTAGAGCTGTGGATCAGGAGCTACGTGTGTGTCTGTCATCCATTCCTGCGAGAATAGAGCGATGGTGTGCATCCTCCCAGGCCCAAGTCTCTTACTGAGATTAAGTCACACTCCTGTGTGTGTGTGTGTGTGTGTGTGTGTGTGTGTGTGTGTGTGTGTGTGTGTGTGTGTGTCTGTGTGTATGTGTGTGTGTGTGTGTGTGTGTGTGTGTGTGTAGTTGTAGTAGCCTATGATGCTATATGCGTTAATGCATTTTGTTGGTCTTCAAGACCGTGTATTCTAATGATATAAGTGTAGTGTAATTTAGTGAAAAATTATTTGTGTTGTCTATCTTACTAGGCCCATCTTTTTTGGGGGGGGTAAAAATCAAGTTTGTTTTGATGTAATGAATGAGTCATTAACTTGTTTTACAGAGCTGGAATGACATTTAATTCCACAACATTTCTTTATTTCCATTATCATAATTTACATTAAAAAAAAAGTTTGGGGTGCCTTGAGATTTTTCATTCATGTAAAGGGTGCCACGACTGAAAAAAGGTTGAGAAACACTGCTTTACCGTATATCAACAAATGTGTGTGTTTATATATATATATATATATAATTAATAACGAATTACATCCTGACAGATACCAAATCTTTTATTAATTATTCCTAAGGTATTCCTTTTTAGGTCTACGTTCTATTAAAACGCGCAGAGTAACCATCAAATTAACAAAAACCATCTACTTCATAGGTACTCACGCACACTGAATTAACCTAAAATACTAAATATTACCTCCACAATGAGTTTGCTGAAAGGTCCACTATGCAACTTTGGGCATTCCTGCTGGCCTTTTTTTTTTAAATTCTTTTCTTCCCGGGGGGTCTTTACGACAATGTCGTAACAACTCGTTGACGACGCTCCCACTTCTACGCTGACGTTCCGGACTGGAGGCTGCGACTCGCTAGAGCACTTCCTTGTGAGTCGCGATCTATGGAGCGTTCTGGGGAGACGAGGCTGGAGTGCTGCCTGGCATTCATGAACATTCGGAGTTTGGAACGACTTCCTAGTGTGTGGAGCACTTCCGCTTTTATTCTGCGCGTTTCTTTCGAAGAAAAGAAAAAGAGTGGATGCGGTCGAGCTGTTGTTTCTTTATTTGATGTGGTGCAAGCTGGAGGAGGATGTCGAGGTCGAATATCGGCGGATTGTACAGCGGAGGAGATTGTTGTATTGTCTTGATTTTTTCCCCCCCAAAAAAGATGGGCCTAGTAAAGATAGACAACACAAATAATTTTTCACTAAATTACACTACACTTATATCATTAGAATACACAGTCTTGAAGACCAACAAAATGCATAACGCATATAGCATCATAGGCTACTACAACTACACAGGAGTGTGACTTAATCTCAGTGAGAGACTTGGGCCTGGGAGGATGCACACAATCGCTCTATTCTCGCAGGAATGGATGACAGACACACACGTAGCTCCTGATCCACAGCTCTAAGGCGCTCTCTGTATCTGTTCTTGATGCAAGTTAAGCTCGAAAAGCTCAGTTCACACAAATATGTCGTGGCAAAGGGTAGCAGTAGGCCCTATGTCAACTACGGCGTTAGAAAACTATTTTCTCTGTGTGGCCTCCATTTACTCAACTGCATGATAAAGCTAGAAGAAAGATTACAAAATGATGCATTTATTTCAATTTCATTTTATTAGCCTAGTGTTAGCCACGCTTCTACGGCACCCCTGAGAATGTCAGATGGCACCCCAGGGTGCCGCGGCACCCCGGTTGAGAAACACTGGTCTAGCTGATTGTTTATCAAATGCAACGTTTATGCTTCATTCGTTTGTGCACATTTTGCTGACAAAATAGACAATTAGCGCTCATTTTTCTGACAGCTGTGTCACACGTTTTAATCCCTCTATGTGAACGCCCCCCTTGTCTCTCTTTGGGCGGGATAGGTTACTTAGAACCATACAACTTTTATTGCCTTAGGAGGGAGAAGGCTACTGTTATGACAAGGCTATTCTTATGCCAAACATATCAAAGAATAGGCTACTGCATATATATTTATATTTACTCCGTCCCCCGTGTACCAGTTCACTTTCAAGATATTTTTGTTATCTATACACCTACACACTCAACTATGAGACACATTATGAATGTAATAATGTACAGTAACAATATTGCCCAGTAAAAGCACTCAATTATGTTGTTGCAGGCCAGGCATTACTGCCAAATAAATGTGACCGTTCCGGTGCTGCAGAGATACTTTCAGGGAGAGGACACCCGCCCTGACTTTAGGCTAGGCCGACAGGCAATCCAGGTCCTCCTGGGGGCCCTCCAAACAGAGCGGCAGCACGGCTGGGGGCCAACATTGGAGACCCTGGTATTCCTGTTTTGGATAGCTACCGGGTCAGCCTATCGGGTTGTCTCGAGGGTATTTGGTATACCGATTACCTCAATCCACAGGATGGTGCACAGTATTGCTGAGGAGGTGGTGGCTGTCAGGGAGAATTTCATTTGGCTGCCACAAAGTGAAGAGGAGCTCTGAGCCATGGGGGAAGGGTTTGCCCAACTGGCAGGGCACCCTGCCTTCATTAGCAAGCAGCTGGGGCCGTCGATGGGTCCCACATTAAAATAAAGTCTCCTGGTGGCCCCGATGGTCAAGACTACCAAAACAGGAAGCTGTACCCTTCAATGGTGTTGCAGGCAATCTGTGACCATCTGGGCCGATTCATTGATACTTTTATGGGCTTCCCAGGAAGTGTACATGACTCACGGATCCTAAGGAACAGTTTCATTTACCTTGCTGGCAATTACCCCCCACCAGGATATTTTATCTTAGGTGATGGTGGTTACCCATGTCTTTTAGAGCCCATGGCGCTGATCACACCATATGAGCGGCCACTCAGAGGCATGGCAGAGCAAAGGTTCCATACTCATCACTCTTGGGCCCGCTCAATTGTTGAGCGTGCCTTTGGGATGATGAAAACCCGCTTCAGGTGTATCTTTTTAGAGGCACTTGAAGTGCATAGTGAGTTTGTGCCAAAGGTATATGTAATTCCATAATTACCCATATTTATCCACTTACTGTACGTCATTGTTAAAACTGCTTATGGATTGACCTAATTATTAGAACTTAATTTACCTTCCTCTTTGTCTCATTAAACCTTTACCTTGTGCAGGTGGTGACTGCTTGTGCAGTGTTGCACAACATTTGCATCGGTGTGGGAGATGAGGTTGCGGTGGAGGACGTGGCCATGGGAGATGACCCCCCACCTGAAAGAGTGTGGCGCTGACTCCCGCAGTGGAGCTCCTTTGCGTGCAGCCCTGAGTAATGCCATGACCCCCTTGCAAGTGGCACCACAGGACCATGATTACTTTGCTTTGGTAAATATGATAACCAACATAGAAATGTCATCTGACTGTGTCACACTTTCAGTATTAACCTAAAGACCTCCCTTCTTTTCCACAGCCTGTGCCAACATAACCACAACATTTTACATTGTATTAATAAAATTCTATTCTTTAAAAAAAAAAAAAAAAATCTAATTGTCTGGCAAACTCATTTATGCATCACATTTACACAGTATGGTTAATTATGCAGGTGAAAAAAGACAAAGAAACAATGTAAATTTAGATTTTGGAATTAATTAATTTATTATTACGCCTCAGTCACGCCTCTCAACCAATCGCTCGAGGAGCGAGAAGAAGCGCTCTGACCTCTCCCTTGCAGCGGCCTCTCTCCTCTCATCTGCCTGCCTCTGGTACAGGATGTCCTCCCTAACGAGAGCGAGGAAGGGATCCTCCCTCTCTCGTCTCCCCTGAGCACCTCTAACTACTGCTGCTCCTGACGCTGCTCCAGCCCCTGCGCCTTCTACTGCTCCTAGCTGTTCTCCTGCTGCAGCAGTGGCTGCGCCAGCGCCTGCTCCTCTCACCTCCTCCTCATCTACCTCCTCCTCTCTCACCCTAACCTGACTCGGGCTGGTGGGGAGAGAGCCCGAGATCACTGGCGGGGATACTGCTGCTGAACTGCCTAGTATTTCATCCATGACAGCATACCACCGCCATGTGCCTGCTGTATGGTTGCCGTCCTCGGTTCCCTGACCAGAGGCAGGACACTTGCATTCCTGACAATAAGGAAGACAAAACAACTGGGCTACTAGCAATCTAACTTCTCCCTGTTATACCAGCAATACTAGCAATCTAACATCTCCCTGTTATACCAGCAATACTAGCAATCTAACTTCTCCCTGTTATACCAGCAATACTAGCAATCTAACATCTCCCTGTTATACCAGCAATACTAGCAATCTAACTTCTCCCTGTTATACCAGCAATACTAGCAATCTAACGTCTCCCTGTTATACCTACAACAATGGCATAGTAAGAACGTTCTTAATGTAATGCTGTCATCTTACTCCTCACCTTATACGTTGTTTTTAGATTATCCCACTTTTTCTTTGCTTGCTGTGGGGTCACTTTTCCTGTCAAGCCCATTTGCTCAATCAAGATTCTATCAACACATAAGATAAGATAAGATATTCCTTTATTAATCCCCTTTAGCAGAAATTCACATTGACCAGCAGTACAAGGGGATAGAGGAGTGTGATTAAAAAAACCATAGACAATAAACAAATAGATTTACCTTAACAAGATTAAATTATATGCGAGCTCTTAAAATCCGATCAGGTGAAAAAATTAGAACCTATATACATACATAGTACTCATCATTGAGATGGACAGTGCAATTGGTAGATGGACATACTGTACATAGTAGTCATCATTGAGATGAACAGTGCAATGGGTAGATGAATAGTGCAATTGGTAACAGAGACTTACTGAGTTGTAGATATGAAATTAAAAAGTAGATGTGCAGTATAAGTAAATTGCATAATTATATTTATATACGTTCTTTAAAAACTACAAACATTGCAATTCATTTGTGGTGCATTTGTTTAACAACATTATCAGGCAAGAAATCCTCACCTATAGCCATTAATGGCCGTATCCCTCCCCCCTGTGAATAGGTGTTTCAATGCCCCCCTCAGGCGCACAAACTCCTCCGTTTGCTGGGCTGACCCTAAAAAGAAGGAGTAAACACAAATACGGTAGTCATTAATGTGTTTATGTTATACGGTCGGGAAATGCGCTAATCGGTTATCTTGTTAGTCGTTAGTAAAAAGTGGCTGGCTACGTAGCACTACTATCGGAGTTCGCTGCTATTAACAAATTACTCCATGCAAAATAGACTATAGCCTATCCATGCACTGCAAATACGTTTAACAGAAGTCTCTACACTCAACGTTTTTTTCTGCATGTCATGGTGAATTAATACGGCACAAATACTTCAAAAAAAATTAAAATAACTTCACTTACATTTGAACGTGTACTGCACTTTGTCTGCCATTTTTTTTAAATAGCCCGCCGGTGAACGCAGAGGATTGTGGGTGTTTTAGGTCGACGGGGATCCATCGATGCATCCTTGAAAATTCTTCAGAATTCTCAAAACAAAGGGTGCGAAAAAGGCGCGAGTCTCAACTTTGGAACAGTGCTTGGCGGCGTTCTATGACGTAGCGTCCTTGAAGGGGCATCCGTTGAGCATGCATTCTCCAGTTCGGAATATTATGTCAGAGTATGTGGACTTCTTTGTACATCCAACCTTCGAACACAGCCTATTTTGGTCATACATGAAAAATCGTGCGCCCTCGGACAGCAGTCACAACAGGCGGACCCGCAACGGAGCGGAGCACGGACGGAACCAGTGTGTTTTGACGGAGTTGAAGTACGCAGCCGTTCCGCAGCGGAGCGGATCTGCAGCCGTTCCGCATCCAGTGGACGCTCACACGTTGATTATAATGGATGCGTATCGGCTCCGCCGCCGCAACGGAGCGGATCTGCGACCGTTCCGCATCCAGTGGAATTTAGGGGCAGACATGGACTGGCAAGCAGCTTATTGCCTACCCCTGATTGTGTGTGTGTGTCTTATTTTTGACCAAATTTCCCGCGTTGATCCTCCGGTGGTTCCCCCGCAGCGGAGGGTAGGGGTCCCGGTCGCGCAGGAGGCGGTGTGAGCAGCGGCCACTCACGAGACCGCTGGTCACCCCTCAAATATCGAGGACCATCTAATTCGGTCCTCAATGATGAGGGTTCCAGCCCAAGGCTCATTTGACCTGCGCGGCCGCCCCCAGGCCACTCCATGAGTCTAGGACAGTATCGGCTAGACACACCTGAAACACACAAGCATAAACAGGTCATCTTAAACTCAACGGGTACCATAGCTTATATATTCATCCGACCTCATTAAAATCATATGGTGTCGCCACCATATGCCTCACGAAATAACTGCACATAGAACAACAACTTAATTAACAGTACATTGAAATAATAATTAATATTCACACTTAATGATTATAACCGATTAAATAAATATTAAACTCAATCGCGGTGCATGTTGGGGAAGCATAGCATTATAGCCCATAGCAACCGCGCATTTGTTTGCAAATGACGTCCAACAAGTGGAACGCACATGAGATAAGATAGATGCACGTATCATTAAGATACACAAGTACCACGTAAGTGAAGAATTCCTGCTCAGGAATAAACTCTTAATTCATTAAGCACAATCAATACAAAAGACAGGATGATCCTAAGCGGGTTTTGATATGTTGGCATCTTCTTTAAAGATGAGTTAATTGTGGTTCACCCAAGTACACCAATCGAGGATATGTTAGGCTGTGTAACTAACACACTGGGGCCAAGCTGCGCGCCGCCGCCCACGCACACACACACACACACACACACACACACACACACACACACACACACACACACACACACACACACACACACACACAGTAATAGTCAGTCTAGGTGTGCTACAATACTGGATAACGCCACTAGGTGGCGTTACCTCCTTTTTGGGTTACTTACGCAGCAGCCTTCTTGTACGCTATGTCTATTGCTCTCCGAACTTCCACAAGAAAGTATCGCACTAAGACTATCCTGTAACGAGTAGTGTTGGGAGGTTCGAATCTTTATACTGTTTCGTTCAATTTACTCTCGGACAGTAAATTGAACGAATCTTTGAACGAGTCATTTCGTTCATTTCGTAATTTTTTTCTTACAGCAGGTGGCGCTGTAGCCCTCTTGTGAGCGTTGTAAAAAAGATCGCGGTTCTCAAACACTTAACAATGAAGGCAACATGGTTTACTTCAGCTGACAAAGTGTATACAAAATGCCACAAGCAATTCAAACCATCTGAAAACCTAGGAAAGCAAAAACACACCACTATAAAGTGACTTGTGTCCTATATCCTCCCTGCCACTGTTGTTTGACAGCACGACATGACAGTGACTTGGTAGCTGTCACATGACAAATGAACGAGACCGATCCGAATGAATGAACGAGAACGACCCGTTCAGCCCACGTGACAAATGAACGACTTGATGAACGAATGAACGAGTCGAGAACGACCCGTTCAGCCTGCCTGTCACGTGACAAATGACCGAGAGACCGATCCTTATGGATCCGACGTGACAGCTGGTAGAAAACAAGTGAATGTAAAACTCACTCATTTTGGCAATTAGTAAGACAAATAGTAACAATGAATAAGTTCCTTAAAATGTTTACATGGTGCATTTACCCTTTCATGCAAAACATCAATTATCTCAGGCAGTGGAAAACAAATGTATACATAATAATGTCAACTTGCGACGTGAATCAGATGCGCACAGCTGATGCGACACCGGCATATGCCGTCACTGTAACCAAGTGAACCCCCTCTTGCGCTGTCAAAGTGTGAATGCTGACAGTGTGTGACAGAGCGGTATCGAACGCAACTGGACATTAGATTTGTCTGTGAAGACGTTTCGCCTCTTATCCAAGCGGCTTCATCAGTTCGTAACGCATCAGTCTGATTAGTCCGCTGTCTGTGAAGACGTTTCGCCTCTTATCCAAGCGGCTTCATCAGTTCGTAGTACGGATCGGTCTCTCGTACTATGAACCAGTTCATCAGTTCGTAACGTATCAGTCTGACTAGTCCGCACTATTGCGGACTAGTCAGACTGATGCGTTACGAACTGATGAAGCCGCTTGGATAAGAGGCGAAACGTCTTCACAGACAGCGGACTAGTCAGACTGATGCGTTACGAACTGATGAAGCCGCTTGGATAAGAGGCGAAACGTCTTCACAAATCTAATGTCCAGTTGCGTTCGATTTAACTGTTGGCCGGATTAAACATGACCTGGATGAATGAGAACATGCATAGACCTAAACGGTTATGTGTCTAAAAACAGAGATGATGTACAGGAGGATGTACAGCTATTAAAGTTGAGGAGTTTAACTGAATTAAAATGATATAATTCAAAAGAAAGATTACAAAAACCGAAGACCACTGATTAATTATGATTTCATGAATGAATAATGTATTATGATATTTTATTATTTTGTGGCATAAGATCAACATGTTAATATCATTTTCTTTTTTTAATAACACACTTTACATTATGTACACAACACTATATACATCTACAAGAAGACCACTAATCAATTATAACATCACAAATCAGACATCATTCATTTCCTTGTTAGTGTCCACAGCCCCATACATAGCTGAGCTACTGGGTGTCACGTGAGAAATGAACGAGAGACCGATCCGTACTATGAACGATTCGGTGAACGAACTGTTGTGCTTACTGCTGGCCACATAGCCTGAGTGGCCTGGCTGTCACGTGACAAATGAACGAGAACCTGACGGACGCACAGTTGAGTGAGTCGTGAACGAATCATTTCTGTTTCCTGTCCTGCTGACTGTGGGTTTATGCAGCTGCCATGTGGCCAGGGAAGGTACTGCATGAACGAATCACTCACTGAGATGACTCATTACTCCCGAGTCATCTAAAAGATTCGTTGATATAGAACGAATCGTTCACGTCCAACACATCACTAGTAACGAGTTGGTGAATGGCCGAGCTGTCTACTTTCTACTGTTCATGTGTGAATAGGATTGTAGCGCCGTGGAGATCTGGCTTGGTATGGTCGATATTTGTAACTATAAAATAAAGTTATTGGTGCGGAAATCCCCACCTCTCTGTCTGATTACTCGCTGGACTAACGGCTAACCCTGCTAGCCTCCCCACCTTCACCAAGCTCACGTTACAACCAAGCGGCAACATTCCATGCTGAAAAATGAAGCCCATGCGGAAGTGCAAAAACTTGCAGTTCCTCGACTGGCCGCTTGAGGCTGGCTGCAGAAAGGAGTCAACTCCCATAGACACCCATGTTAAAATGTCCAACTTTACAGCCAAAATAAACATGTTTACAGCCTGGTTCAAAAAACGGGCTTGGTGTCTTTCAGTAGTGTTCGAGTCCATGAAAACTGTGAGGGGGGTGAATTTTTTTTTAATCCATTATTTTAATGCACAGAGAAGGATTTATTTTATGAATAATTAAGGGCGTGGTCAACTTGATTCGCAGCTGTCATCTGTCATCACGGCATGACCTTCACGGATTCGAGGCTTTGATTGGTCTGGCCGGAGGTAGGCGGGCTTAGAACACAGACTGAAATGTCCAAGATGGTGGCGCCCAGAAGCTCAATTTTAGGCTTCATCTCCGCTGTTAAGAATGTCTATGGGTGACGTCACGGAGGGTTTGTCCATATTTATATACAGTCTATGGTTACAACACACACACACACGTCAACAATCAAATGGTACAGTTGTACACAGAAGCTTCCTCTACTGCCTCTGCCTCTACTGTTGCTGTTCTCGTCGCCGCTGCTGTGCTGTCTCGGAGCCACTCGGAAGAGTGATCCTTGGTTCTACGCTCTCAACTTGTCTCAAAGTTAGGCGACATCATCTCCTGCTAACTATCCGCACACATGCACACACGCACACACGCCCTCACACAATCACACCTCTGATCAGCTGGGAGCTCTAGAGCGCACTAAATATGCGCACTTCTTCACGCAGTTCATTAAAACTTTACCATGAGAAAGCCACCTCACCTCTGTGTGAAAGAGAAGTGCTTCGTGGTCTGATCCCAGTTTCATGGCAGAGTGGCAAAGAGTCTGCTTTGCAGTGGCTGAGATTTAATGAAATGAACAATCGTAACTGATGTCTGGAGAACATCACAAAGCTCTGGCCTGAGACGCTTCCCTGTGGATTATGCAGTGCAGAAATTTCACATGGGGAGCTACCTCCAACACGCAGGCCCTTAAACCTTTTCTTGCCCCCTGCATAGCTCCAGCTCCATCTGTGCACACAGATACACAGTTCTCCCATCTCAGTCCCTCTTTTTGGATGTTACAGTCCAGCTTGTGTCCTGTCCAGTGCATGTTCCCTGCATTGATGAGCAAAATAACATATCTTCATGCAATTTTCCCTTCGTAGCTGTACCTCACACAGACCAGCAGCTGCACATCTCCTGACACATCTGTGCACTCATCAAGCTGCAGGGAAAATCTTCCACTCTTCCTCACTCTGTCAATGAGCTGATCTTTAATGTCATTTGCCATGTCCTGAATGTGGCGCCCCATAGTGTCATTTGAAAGGGGAATGGTTAAAGGAGTGTTAGATATTTTTTCCCCGTGCGTTGTTCTTGTCATCGCTACGGCTGCGGGACGGATGAGACTCGCGTGAGCCTTTTTGGATTGAAGGAACATACAGGAAACATACATGGCTCACAACAAAACGGTCGAGCAAACACATTTTTACAGAGACCTCAACCTCAACCTCAAGAAAACATCTTTACAAAGTTCACCCAAGGGTACTTACAATCTCAACAGCCACACGGCATCCGATTCACAGTCACAATTTGGGATTTCCCCCTCGGGGATAAATAAAGGTAATCTTATCTTGTTCATCATCTTGTGTAGACCTACTACATGTCAATGTATGATTTGTAAGATTTGCGCATGAAAATGTGAAAAATGAACTAAACCTGGGTTATGTATTTGGTTGAGTTGTGTAATTTCAGTTTCTCTCAACAATGTCGTTCGCCAGAGAAATCCGTAGTTGAATTAGTGGTAATTATTAATTATTATTTATTATTAATTAATTATTACTGGACCAACCATTCGATGGTTGGTCGAATATGAGTGGCGTTATATGGCCATACGTGTGTAGTGTAATCCAGTGGAGGGCAAATTTATTGACATGGAACGCAAATCTGTTAGTAGTTGTGCTACTTTCACTCATGCAAGCCACCAAGCAAATGCAGTGTTGTTTTGTTCTCTCTCTCTCTCTCTCTCTCTCTCTCTCTCTCTCTCTCTCTCTCTCTCTCTCTCTCTCTCTCTCTCTCTCTCTCTCTCTCTCTCTCTCTCTCTCCAACACATGGACAAACAAGCTTTCTGTGAACATGCCCCTCCACTCTGCTCACTCTGAATGAAAAGTTGCTCATGGAGGAAGGATTGCTGTTGACAAATAAAGACGACTCGGTTTTTGTCATCTAAATATTTGTTGCTGCGCTGCTGGAAGTGCACTGCTAAACCACTGCGGATCAGATGGTTGATCAGAATTGGAGATTTTCGCATTGCATTGTAAGAGGATGGAGAGGATTTGTTCTATATTTACAAGTGTGGAAAAAAAACGCTCCTCTCTTGTGGAATGGATATGAGGACAAACTCATGAGTTTAAAACAGAATTATATAGTAACAAGTTGCATGTGGTAATGACAATGACACCTCGGTTGATTTAGACTGAGGCTGCCTCCTGCAGTGGGATTGTCCCGGAGCCCTACTGCTGAATACACCGTGCAGACTGAGACGCTAGGGTGAGCCTCGTGGTTACGCACATTTGCACGCCATCTATCCCTCATTCCCTCAATGCATCAATTCCCCATTGACACTAATGTGTTTCTATAAACTAAAACCAAATAAGTACGACACTAAAATGCAGGACCTATTGGAAGTCATTCATATTTCATACGGCCAAGTGGATTGTGATTTCATTTAAGTCTGCCCACCATTATCACCGGCCAACAAGTATCAGGTCGTATGAGGTCTCTGTAGAAGGCCAATAAGCCTGCGACTTCACTCTAACTTTCCGTTACTTTCTGTCTAGTTATGCAATTATTACAACTAGTTCAGTGCCCGTAGCGGTGCCACCGACGCACCACCTCGACGTATAGCTTTTAGCTTTTGCGTCGATTCAACACGTGGAATCATTCGGCAATAAAGCTACCGCTGATAGCCGACATCGGGTCGGTGTGGAGCTGCCTTTACCAAACAGATGCTTTGCTCATCTGCTTTCAGGTTCGCCAAAGCCTAACTAAACAGGATATAATATGTAGCCTACCCATTTTGAACGGAAGACTTTCTAAACTTTTGTTAGCCTATACGTCCTGCTGCTATTGGAATATTAGGCTAAAGACTGTTTAGCTTTAATATTGTTTGATATTTAATATTGTTTAGCGTTATTGTTCACATGGCATGTGTCTTGTAGCTCTTCCCATGATCATGCTTCAGTAACATACACCCATGGCCTATTCAGATGGTCAGACTGGCTCTCTTGGTTTTTTTGTAGTTTGTATTTGTATAAAACTGCCCAATGTAAACTGAGATCGGAATACTGTATTGATCAACAACATACATAGATACATGTTAATCATTTCACTTTTTTGACATGATAATGAGAACCTAATGCTTTATTATATTTTACTGCAATAGATGTTTTGTGGGTTTTGAGACAAAAACACCTTCACAGAAATGGGTCGTGGTTTGAAAATGTTTTGGAACCTCTGGCTTATATTTCCCAAAGTTTCCATACCACTCAAACGTGGTATTATAACATTGGAAAATGTACAATATGTATAATAGTTGTCACAGTTTATTTGTAGATCAAAAGAGGGTACTGCACACCAACCTCAGGCAAGAAGTGCAGTTTGAAAACACGCTACAGCTTTTGTTAACCATTATATTCTTCAACATATAACTACAAACTCTGACATTTCTTAAATTGTATCGACCCCTGCTGAAATCAATTGCTGACTATGCCAATGGCGCTAATACAAATCACAACCTTAATTAAATGTGTCATGAGACAGGAGGCCTTCCGCAGAAGAAATAAAGTATGTAGCTTACAATAACAATAAAGTATAGACGTATAGGCCTACATGACGTATATACAGGAAGAAATGCATTGGCGTTTTCTATGGGAGTAACAGGCCTGCATGAAGCACGTTTGACGCTGTCCGTGGTGCTTATGCATTCCCCCCTTTTCTATAGAACCCGTGTTTTCTGTTGTGCTTTGAAGAATTATTGTCCACATCGCATGCTCTTCCCATGATAATGCTTCAGTAACATACACCCATGGCCGATTCAGAGGGTCAGACTGGCTGTTTTTTTTGTAGTTTGTATTTGTTTATTAGATAGTAAAAATGGGGACCAAATGTCAAATAAATATACTTTGTGTGCATCTAAAATGGCTTAAAAGGTCAACTTTGAGGTGATTTCATATTAACGTTTTTAATTATTTTTATTTCAATGACTTCACACAAAACTATTTGCCTATTCCACAAAACATCATCATGTTTTGTGGTTTACATTTTAGGTTTGAGAGACAATTAGATTAGATTAGATTCAACTTTATTGTCATTGTGCAGAGTACAAGTACAGGGACAACGAAATGCAGTTGGCGTTCTAACCAGAAGTGCAAATAAGCTATTAAGGTGCAGGTTGAAATGCAGATTAAGGTGCAGAGTGCAATATTGAAAAACAGGTAAAGTGGCAGTAGTGGTTAAAGTGACGGTAAACAGTGCAAGTGGAGGTAGTGATTGTCGAGGTAGTAACGGATAACAGTAGCAATGTAAACAGGCTGTAAACAGTGTAAATAATGTACAAGTAGTGCAATACAAGACAATGTACAGGTTCTGCAATAGTGCGCTACAACAGTTTTTTGGAAGTGTGGATCGAACCACCGACCCTACGGTTAGATGGACGACCCGCTCTGTCCACCCGCTCTACCCACTGAGCTACTGCCAACCCGAAAAGCGTGCGCTGCCCGGGAATCGAACCCGGGTCGCAAGAATGGGAATCTTGCATGATACCACTACACCAGCAGCACCCTTAAGGGGAGGGTATGGGGGGGCTTGCTTCTCTGCATTTGACCCATCCTATGTTACATAGGGGCAGTGGGCAGCCGTGGTCAGCGCCTGGGGAGCAAGTTGGGGTTCAGTGTCTTCCTCAAGGAAACTACGACATGAGGACAGTTGGAGGAGGAAATTGAACCGCCGACCCTACTGTTAGTGGATGACCCGCTCTACCGACTGAGCTACTGCCGCCCCATTCACGTCTTCATGTCTATTTAAGCCTCCAAATATATCAAACAGCAAAAGTGTCCTTGGCTTAACCTGGCTGTGAAGACATGCAGACTAATCCTGAGATTAACCTTAATTTGACAATTTGCTCTTCCTCCTGCTGGCTGTAAGGAGCTTACCCCCCCAACCCGCACCCTGTCTTACTAAACATCTGCACGGCAATCAGGTCCTAATCTTAACCCTCCTTAGCCAATTTTGTTCCCATTAATTCTCTGCATTTGACCCATCCTATCGTACATAGGAGCAGTGGGCTGCTATGATCAGCGCCCGCGGAGCAAGTTGAGGTTTAGGGTTCAGTGTCTTGCTCAAGGACACTTCAACATGCAGACAGTTTTTTGGAAGTGTGGACCGAGGGGATTGAACCACCGAAACTACGGTTAGTGCTGTCCACCCGCTCTACCCACTGAGCTACTGCCACCCCGAAAAACATGCGCCGCCCGGGAATCGAACCCGGGTCGCAAGAATGGGAATCTTGCATGATACCACTACACCAGCGGCGCCCTTAAGTTAAATGCAAGTTAAATTGCAATCGCAATAGTTAAATGCAAGCTCTTAAAGTCAGGTCGGTGAAAAAGTGAGAACCTGTATGCATACATAGTAAACATCCTTGGTAGCTATCGATAGTGCAAAAATAGGTATGCAAATGAACAGAATGTGCAAGATGCAAGATGTGCAAATGTGCAAAATTTTACAAGGTATTCCAGGTACAACATATGAATAGACCTAAAAATAACAACGGCTAGAAGACAGTCCAAGGTGTGTGGTGTGGTGTGTGTGTGTAGTGTGGAGTTCAGTCCATTGTTAAGTCAATTGTCAAATGGTGGTGTTGGGGCTTCCTAGAGCCTGATGGCTGATGGGATGAAGGAGCCCCCCAAGCGCTTTGAGGCACGTGGCTGAGTGAGCCTATGGTTGAACGTGCTCCTGAGTTGCCTCAGCTCGGCATAGAGAGGGTGAGAGGGGTTGTCCAGGATCGCCTGCAGCTTTCCCCTCATCCTCCTCTCTGTCACCGCCTCCACAGTCCAGCTTCATCCCTACCACAGAGCTCGCCCTCCTCACCAGCTTGTTCAGGTTACTGGCACCACCGCTCCCAATGCCTCCTCCCCAGCACACAACGGCGAAGAAGGTGACACTGGCTACCACCGACTGGTAGAACATCCGTAGCAGCCTAGTGCACAAATTGAA
Organism: Urophycis tenuis; assembly: GCA_036785325.1. Classification (NCBI taxonomy): domain Eukaryota; kingdom Metazoa; phylum Chordata; class Actinopteri; order Gadiformes; family Phycidae; genus Urophycis; species Urophycis tenuis. The sequence goes on from JAXIVH010000027.1 coordinate 856,900, forward strand.
GGATCTGAGCCTCCTCAGGAAGAACAGCCTACTCTGTCCCTTCCTGTAGAGGGCCTCGGTGTTGTCTGACCAGTCCAGTTTATTGTTCAGGTTCAGACTATGCCAATAGCGTGAATACAAATCACAACATTAATTAAATGTGTCATGAGACAGGAGGCCTACGCAGAAGAAATAAAGTATGTAGCTTACAATAACAATAAAGTATAGACGTATAGGCCTACATGACATATATACAGGAAGAAATGCATTGGCGTTTTTGATGGGTGTAACAGGCCAGCATGAAGCACGTTTGACGCTGTCCGTGGTGCTTATGCATTCCCCCCTTTTCTATAGAACCTGTGTGTTTTCTGTTGTGCTTTGAAGACTTATTGTCCACATCGCATGCTCTTCACATGATCATGCTTCAGTAACATACACCCATGACCGATTCAGAGGGTCAGACTGGCTGTTTTTTTTTGTAGTTTGTATTTGTATATTAGATAGGAAAAATGGGGACCAAATGTCAAAGAAATATACTTTGTGTGCATCTAAAATTGCTTAAAAGGTCAACTTTGAGGTGATTTCATATTAACGTTTTTAATTATTTTTATTTCAACACAACACTATTTGCCTATTCCACATCTTTCCATCATCATGTTTAGCGGTTTACATTTTAGGTTTGAGAGACAATTAGATTAGATTAGATTTAGATTAGATTCAACTTTATTGTCATTGTGCAGAGTACAAGTACAGGGACAACGAAATGCAGTTGGCGTTCTAACCAGAAGTGCAAATAAGCTATTAAGGTGCAGGTTGAAATGCAGATTAAGGTGCAGAGTGCAATATTGAAAAACAGGTAAAGTGGCAGTAGTGGTTAAAGTGACAGTAAACGGTAAACAGTGCAAGTGGAGGTAGTGATTGTCTAGGTAGTAACGGATAACAGTAGCAATGTAAACAGGCTGTAAACAGTGTAAACAATGTACAAGTAGTGCAATACAAGACAATGTACAGGTTCTGCCATAGTGCGCTACAACAGTTTTTTGGAAGTGTGGATCAAGGGGATTGAACCACCGACCCTACGGTCAGATGGACGACCCACTCTGTCCACCCACTCTACCCACTGTGCTACTGCCACCCCGAAAAGCGTGCACCGCCCGGGAATCGAACCCGGGTCGCAAGAATGGGAATCTTGCATGATACCACTACACCAGCGGCGCCCTTAAGGGGAGGGTGTGGGGGGGCTCGTTCTCTGCATTTGACCCATCCTATGTTACATAGGAGCAGTGGGCAGCCGTGGTCAGCGCCCGGGGAGCTAGTTGGGGTTCAGTGTCTTCCTTATTCCTTATAATTGTTCTCACAGTTTATTTGTAGATCAAAAGAGGGTACTGCACACCAACCTCAGGCAAGAAGTGCAGTTTGAAAACACGCTACAGCTTTGGTTAACCATTATATTCTTCTACGTATAACTACATACTCTGAAATTTCTTAAATTGTATCGACCCCCGCTGAAATCAATTGCTGACTATGCCAATGGCGCAAATACAAATCACAACCTTAATTAAATGTGTCATGAGACAGGAGGCCTACGCAGAAGAAATAAAGTATGTAGCTTACAATAACAATAAAGTATAGACGTATAGGCCTACATGACATATATACAGGAAGAAATGCATTGGCGTTTTCGATGGGTTTAACAGGCCTGCATGAAGCACGTTTGACGCTGTCCGTGGTGCTTATGCATTCCCCCCTTTTCTATAGAACCCGTGTGTTTTCTGTTGTGCTTTGAAGACTTATTGTCCACATCGCATGCTCTTCCCATGATCATGCTTCAGTAACATACACCCATGGCCGATTCAGAGGGTCAGACTGGCTGTTTTCTTTTTTTGTAGCAGTACATTAGATAGGAAAAATGGGGACCAAATGTCAAAGAAATATACTTTGTGTGCATCTAAAATTGCTTAAAAGGTCAACTTTGAGGTGATTTCATATTAACGTTTTTAATTATTTTTATTTCAATGACTTCACACAGGGAATCGAACCGCCGACCCTACGGTTAGTGGAAGACCCGCGCTACCGACTGAGCTACTGCCGCCCCATTCACTTGTTCACGTCCATTTAAGCCTCCAAATATATCAAACAGCAAAAGTGTCCTTGGCTCTTCCTCCTGCTGGCTTTAAGGCGCTTACCCCCCAACCCGCACCCTCTCTTACTAAACATCCGCACAGCAATCAGGTCCTCATCTTAGCCCTCCTTGCGCGCACACGTCCCGGCATCATATCAGATCAGATGCTGCCGGATCCCTCCTGACGCATCCCATCTCCACATTGACATTTCACAGAGTTTCGTGTTGGACGGTCTCCTGTTTACAGGTGCGCCAGGAGGTGTGTCTCTCTGCAGCAGCAGCAACAGCAGCAGCCAGGTATTCATGGCACTAGACTGGGATGTCCGACTGGGAGCGCGGATGGGATTGTGCTTCACCTTAGCCCTGCTCATCACTGGTGAGTGTAATAGGCCTACTGCCTCCTACTGAGGGGAACCAGTGTCTGTGAACTCCACAGACCCACAAATAGGGACGGCTGCTGGTTCACTGTGCCACACCTCGGTTGATTTAGACTGAGGCTGCCTCCTGCAGTGGGATTGTCCCGGAGCCCTACTGCTGAATACACGGTGCAGACTGAGACGCTAGGGTGAGCCTCGTGGTTATGCACATGTGCACGCCATCTATCCCTCATTCCCTCAATGCATCAATTCCCCATTGACACTAATGTGTTTCTATAAACTAAAACCAAATAAGTACGACACTAAAATGCAGGACCTATTGGAAGTCATTCATATTTCATACGGCCAAGTGGATTGTGATTTCATTTAAGTTTGCCCACTATTATCACCGACCAACAAGTATCAGGTCGTATGAGGTCTCTGTAGAAGGCCAATAAGCCTGCGACTTCACTCTCACTTTCCGTTACTTCCTGTCTAGTTATGCAATTATTACAACTAGTTCAGTGCCCGTAGCGGTGCCACCGACGCACCACCTCGACGTATAGCTTTTAGCTTTTGCGTCGATTGAACACGTGAAATCATTTGGCAGAAAAGCTGCTGCCGACAGCCGACATCGGGTCGGTGTGGAGCCACCTTTACCAAACAGATGCTTTGCTCATCTGCAATACAGGTTCTGCTACAACAGTTTTTTGGAAGTGTGGATCAAGGGGATTGAACCACCGACCCTACGGTTAGATGGACGACCCACTCTGTCCACCCACTCTACCCACTGTGCTACTGCCACCCCGAAAAGCGTGCACCGCCCGGGAATCGAACCCGGGTCGCAAGAATGGGAATCTTGCATGATACCACTACACCAGCGGCGCCCTTAAGGGGAGGGTGTGGGGGGGCTCGTTCTCTGCATTTGACCCATCCTATGTTACATAGGAGCAGTGGGCAGCCGTGGTCAGCGCCCGGGGAGCTAGTTGGGGTTCAGTGTCTTCCTTATTCCTTATAATTGTTCTCACAGTTTATTTGTAGATCAAAAGAGGGTACTGCACACCAACCTCAGGCAAGAAGTGCAGTTTGAAAACACGCTACAGCTTTGGTTAACCATTATATTCTTCTACGTATAACTACATACTCTGAAATTTCTTAAATTGTATCGACCCCCGCTGAAATCAATTGCTGACTATGCCAATGGCGCAAATACAAATCACAACCTTAATTAAATGTGTCATGAGACAGGAGGCCTACGCAGAAGAAATAAAGTATGTAGCTTACAATAACAATAAAGTATAGACGTATAGGCCTACATGACATATATACAGGAAGAAATGCATTGGCGTTTTCGATGGGTTTAACAGGCCTGCATGAAGCACGTTTGACGCTGTCCGTGGTGCTTATGCATTCCCCCCTTTTCTATAGAACCCGTGTGTTTTCTGTTGTGCTTTGAAGACTTATTGTCCACATCGCATGCTCTTCCCATGATCATGCTTCAGTAACATACACCCATGGCCGATTCAGAGGGTCAGACTGGCTGTTTTCTTTTTTTGTAGCAGTACATTAGATAGGAAAAATGGGGACCAAATGTCAAAGAAATATACTTTGTGTGCATCTAAAATTGCTTAAAAGGTCAACTTTGAGGTGATTTCATATTAACGTTTTTAATTATTTTTATTTCAATGACTTCACACAGGGAATCGAACCGCCGACCCTACGGTTAGTGGAAGACCCGCGCTACCGACTGAGCTACTGCCGCCCCATTCACTTGTTCACGTCCATTTAAGCCTCCAAATATATCAAACAGCAAAAGTGTCCTTGGCTCTTCCTCCTGCTGGCTTTAAGGCGCTTACCCCCCAACCCGCACCCTCTCTTACTAAACATCCGCACAGCAATCAGGTCCTCATCTTAGCCCTCCTTGCGCGCACACGTCCCGGCATCATATCAGATCAGATGCTGCCGGATCCCTCCTGACGCATCCCATCTCCACATTGACATTTCACAGAGTTTCGTGTTGGACGGTCTCCTGTTTACAGGTGCGCCAGGAGGTGTGTCTCTCTGCAGCAGCAGCAACAGCAGCAGCCAGGTATTCATGGCACTAGACTGGGATGTCCGACTGGGAGCGCGGATGGGATTGTGCTTCACCTTAGCCCTGCTCATCACTGGTGAGTGTAATAGGCCTACTGCCTCCTACTGAGGGGAACCAGTGTCTGTGAACTCCACAGACCCACAAATAGGGACGGCTGCTGGTTCACTGTGCCACACCTCGGTTGATTTAGACTGAGGCTGCCTCCTGCAGTGGGATTGTCCCGGAGCCCTACTGCTGAATACACGGTGCAGACTGAGACGCTAGGGTGAGCCTCGTGGTTATGCACATGTGCACGCCATCTATCCCTCATTCCCTCAATGCATCAATTCCCCATTGACACTAATGTGTTTCTATAAACTAAAACCAAATAAGTACGACACTAAAATGCAGGACCTATTGGAAGTCATTCATATTTCATACGGCCAAGTGGATTGTGATTTCATTTAAGTTTGCCCACTATTATCACCGACCAACAAGTATCAGGTCGTATGAGGTCTCTGTAGAAGGCCAATAAGCCTGCGACTTCACTCTCACTTTCCGTTACTTCCTGTCTAGTTATGCAATTATTACAACTAGTTCAGTGCCCGTAGCGGTGCCACCGACCCACCACCTCGACGTATAGCTTTTAGCTTTTGCGTCGATTGAACACGTGAAATCATTTGGCAGAAAAGCTGCTGCCGACAGCCGACATCGGGTCGGTGTGGAGCCACCTTTACCAAACAGATGCTTTGCTCATCTGCAATACAGGTTCTGCTACAACAGTTTTTTGGAAGTGTGGATCAAGGGGATTGAACCACCGACCCTACGGTTAGATGGACGACCTACTCTGTCCACCCACTCTACCCACTGAGCTGCTGCCACCCCGAAAAGCGTGCGCCGCCCGGGAATCGAACCCGGGTCGCAAGAATGGGAATCTTGCATGATACCACTACACCAGCAGCGCCCTTAAGGGGAGGGTATGGGGGGGCTTGCCTCTCTGCATTTGACCCATCCTATGTTACATAGGGGCAGTGGGCAGCCGTGGTCAGCGCCTGGGGAGCAAGTTGGGGTTCAGTGTCTTCCTCAAGGACACTACGACATGAGGACAGTTGGAGGAGGAAATTGAACCGCCGACCCTACGGTTAGTGGATGACCCGCTCTACCGACTGAGCTACTGTCGCCCCATTCACGTGTTCACATCTATTTAAGCCTCCAAATATATCAAACAGCAAAAGTGTCCTTGGCTGTGAAGACATGCAGACTAATCCTGAGTTGAACCTTAATTTGACAATTTGCTCTTCCTCTTGCTGGCTGTAAGGCGCTTACCCCCCCCCCCCCCCCCCCCCCCCCCCAACCCGCACCCTCTCTTACTAAACATCCGCACGGCAATCAGGTCCTCATCTTAGCCCTCCTTGCACACACACGTCCCGGCATCATATCAGATCAGATGCTGCCGGATCCCTCCTGACGCATCCCATCTCCACATTGACATTTCACAGGGTTTCGTGTTGGACGGTCTCCTGTTTACAGGTGCGCCAGGAGGTGTCTGTCAGTAGTGGTTAAAGTGACGGTAAACAGTGCAAGTGGAGGTAGTGATTGTCGAGGTAGTAACGGATAACAGTAGCAATGTAAACAGGCTGTAAACAGTGTAAATAATGTACAAGTAGTGCAATACAAGACAATGTACAGGTTCTGCAATAGTGCGCTAGTGCAATACAACAGAACGGGTGCAACAGATGAATGCGGATTGTATTGATATGGGGGTGGGGGGGGGGGGGGCAATGGCAGTTAAGAATAAATAATACAATAAATAACAATTCCATAAATAATATGTCCAGGGGGGTGAGGGGTTTGGGGTGAGGGGTCCAGGTATTGGGTGGGCAGGGGTGTATGTCCTTGAGGTTGTGGAGTTCAGAAGGGTGACAGCCTGAGGAAAAAAGCTTGTCCTGAACCTGCTGGTCCGGGTGCCCAGGGACCTGTAGCGCTTTCCAGAGGGGAGGAGGGTAAACAGTCTATGGTTGGGGTGAGAGCTGTCCTTTCCAGAGGGGAGGAGGGTGAACAGTCTGTGGTTGGGGTGAGAGCTGTCCTTTCCAGAGGGGAGGAGGGTAAACAGTCTGTGGTTGGGGTGAGAGTTGTCCTTTCCAGAGGGGAGGAGGGTAAACAGTCTATGGTTGGGGTGAGAGCTGTCCTTTCCAGAGGGGAGGAGGGTAAACAGTCTATGGTTGGGGTGAGAGCTGTCCTTTCCAGAGAGGAGGAGGGTAAACAGTCTATGGTTGGGGTGAGAGTTGTCCTTTGCGATGCTGCGCGCCTTACGCAGGCACCACTTCCTCCAGACAGCCTCGATGGAGGGGAGTGGGGAACCAGTGATGCGTTGGGGCAATTTTCACCACCCTCTGCAGTGCTTTCCGGTCCGAGGCGGAGCAGTTACCATACCACACTGTCACACAGTTGGTTAGTATGCTCTCGATGGTGCTGCGGTAGAAGTTCACCAAGATCTGAGGAGACAGGTGGGCCTTTTTTAGTCTCCTCAAGAAGAAGAGGCGCTGGTGAGCCTTCTTGATCAGGGCAGTGGTGTTGAGGGACCTGGATAGATTCTCGGAGATGTGGACTCCCAGAAACTTGAAGTTGGTTACCTGCTCAACCTCCGCCCCTTGATGTGGAGGGGGGTGTGCGTGCCACCTCTAGTTTTCCTGTAGTCCACGATGATCTCCTTGGTCTTTGTGGCGTTGAGGGACAGGATTATCACCACTTTATTTATTGCAATGCTGGGTAATAATAGCTGAACTTGTGAGAATTTCTATTGTATTTCCTAATGGTATATAACAGTAAGTTTACGGAGCCTCTTTATCACCACGAAGAGCATTATCATGTTCCCACCTCACATTGTACCACAGTGCCACCGTGAGGCAGCAATAGCATGCTTCAATTATTTCGTTTATACACTGCAAGTTGGTGTGTAAATTGGTGTAGTGTGCTCGTTGTCATGATAAACTGTTTGAATGTCACCAGAATCTGCCGAACGTTCCATCTCCCATGAGGCCTTCTTGTTTGGAAAATACTACACAATATTGCCAATTTGATAAAGAATGCACTTCAAACTTCAAAACAATAAAGTTTAGAAAGTTTCTACTGGAAATTGTTGAATAAAATCGAGCACCGTCACTGACTTCCCATCCGTAGGGACCCACTATAAATACAAATGGAACTCTCACCTAGTCGGTAGCAGGTGCTCTATTGGACAACATAACTTTAACAGACCCCCTACGCGGGGCCTGGCTTAAAGACTCCCGGCATGGCTCGTCAGGCGAGGTCGGCGTGGGAGCAGAGACGAGGGAGCGACGCCTGGCGAGCCATGCTTGGGAGCATGTATCCCTTAAGCGCCTGCGCCTTTTTGATAATTATTGCAGGCCTATTATCAATGGGAATGCGGAGGTTCATCTCGCTCTTTTAATTGCGCACAAGCCTCATCCTGAATGAGCCACCTCAGTCAGCGAGCGGGTCTCCATCAGAGCCAAATGAGCAGCATCCCTAAATAGAATAGATGTAGGCCTACACACATGCTGAACCGAGCACTACCTTCTGAGTAACTGTTACCCTAGGGAGAAAAACAAACGTAGTTATCCAATTGAAAATGATGTTGAGCCAATCTATCTATAAAGCAAGACACTGTCACTGTGTCTATGGCTCGCATATCGCGCTGACTGTTTATATCTGACTGTTTGTCAGATATTCATAAGATTTTGAATATGGTTGAGCATGGCCCGATGGTGTGCATCCTTAATTTTGAAGTAGTTACATTTTTTGCTGAATTTTTACGCTACGGCCATGCGCACACTTGCTACGGACGGGCGCGACTTACGGACAAACTTGGAAAAACACCATCTTTCAACTGTGGCTGTTCATATTTGTAGATATCATCCATGTCTCAGTAATCTCATCTGTAAGTAGTATTTATTTAAGTTTCCCCACGCTGCTCATCGTGTTTGCTGACATGGCTACAACATGGTCTAATATTGTGTTTCATTTGAATTTAAGAAAGCATGTCATTAGTTGTAATCAGATTGTGCGTTACTATTTTTCCTATAATCAGGTTGTTGCAGAGACAGATTCACCTCTTCATTGTGTATTCTTGAGCTGAGCTGCGCATCACGGCTAGGCTACGCTCTGACAAGACGTCTTTCTCCAGTCCCGTTAGCATGGTTGAAATGCTTAAAGCTAAACAATCTTTAGCATAATATTCCAAAAGAAGCAGGATGTAGGCTATCAAAAGTTTAGAAAGTCAGACTATGTCAGAGTATGTGAACTTCTTTGAACATCCAACCTTCGAACACAGCCTATTTTGGTCATACATGAAAAATCTACTTTCAGCTCCCGCTTTTCTGTAGAATAAATACTGAGCGGGTAGCGCGCCTGCCACTAAAGCTAGATCCTTAACAATGAACTCGGTTCGATTCCAGCTCGCGGTCATTGCCTGCATGTCTGGTCCACGCTCTAGCATACTTTACCGTATATCAACAAATATGTGTGTTTAAATATTTATACATTTAATAGCGAATTACATCCTAACAGATAACATAATACAGATAACACATGCATATATAATTAAGAAGATATAATATAATTTTTTGTTAACGATTCCTTAGGTATTCCTATTTTAATTAAGTTCTTTACGACACTGTCTGTCGTAACAACCATAGACATCCTATTAGGTAGACGCAACATTGACTGCTGCCAAACGAGAAATTCGGCCGCCATATTGGAGTGGGGATCAGGAGCCGGCGAGCAGCATTGACAGCAATAGTTGACAGGTAGCGTCTACAGAAGAAAACAAGGATGCCGGGCTGGTGTTCAGCGTATTCCTGCTCAAATGAGCGGAGCGTCGAAAATAGGAATCGGGGGATTACTTTTCACAAGTAAGATTTAACACTAACGCACTATTGGTTGTATTATATTACCACAGAGTTGAGAAGGAGTACTGAAATCGTAGCCAGCTAGGCTAACAAACAAGAGTATGACCGTAATAGAATTGCTTGTCAATGAAATGAATGAAGTGAATAAATGACATACTTGAACAACATAAAGTTGAAATAGATGTTGAAGATAAAGATTGTAAAAGCCAACAGGGGTAAAAGTTAGGACCACAGTCCAGATTGTGTAGGGGGGGGTGGGTGTGGGGGGGGGGGGGGGGGGGGGGGTGGGGTGTGTGTATTAGCGCTAGCTAACTAGACAATCAGATGGACAGTGGCTATACATTATAGCTAGTCTATCTTTCCTATGGTGGCATCATGCCTTCAGTGTGCATATTGTATCTCCCTCTGTCTCTCTCTCAACTCTACTTCTTACCTCTTCTCTCTGTCATGTCGTTCAACTCCCTCTTCTCCCTCTCACCTCTTCTCTCTGTCATGTCGTTCAACTCCCTCTTCTTCCTCTCTCTCTCGACTCTCCCTCTCTTGCCTTTTCTCTCTATAGTGCAACACTCTGTAGTACCATTGATACACTTATTAATACTAACCATCATGAAACTTATAGCACGCCTAACCCACTCTATATCTCTCTCTCTTCCCACTTACCTCACTTGTGAGGTAAACCATAACCAGTCATCAGCCATCCTTGTATTTGGCCCTCATCCCACCTGAAGTCCCATCCTATGACTCCCTACCATCACCTGTTGCTGTCCCCTTGACCGGATTCCTGGCCTGCGCTACCTAGCGATCCACTACTGCCCTATGACAATTCCCAATAGCTATGACAAGTCATCCTACACTGGACTATTTGAACTTTCTGACACTAAATTGTATTCATGCATTATCATACTGGTTATGTAACCATCCTACATCTTTGTTACATACACCCCAGGTGGCTCTAGGCACCATGTTCTATTCTCTACACCTAACTAACCTATTCATTTATCATGTATACAAACCTTATCTGTAACTGACCCTAGGCAGATGGGTCAGGCCCTTGAGTCGTAGATCTGTATGAGGTTTCTTCCTATATGTATCTCCAATTATAGGGAGTTTTTCCTCGCCCCTGTTACATATGGGCTCTCTCTGAATGTTCAACACTGTCAAGCGCCATGAGTCGTGTAATGTTTTGATGCTCTATAAATTGAATTGAATTGAATTTTAACTTGTGTATAATTCCCATAAACAAAGCAAATAAATTAAGTGAAAACTTAGTTCTCCAGCCCCATTCGTCTTTGTAAGGAAATGTTCTATTTTTTCTTTATTATTTTGTCAGAATGCCCCAGAATGCTTCATTTGTATGTGAAAATCACAAATAATCTTCTGAGGGAGGATGACCCCAGACCCCCCTGCGGGGGTTTGGTTTTCAAGCTTTCAGCCCCACCCAAAATTCACCAGGCGCCACTGATTATGATGCATTCTCATTTTAGGCAAAGTATAGGACAATACTTTCTTAACAGTATAATTGTAACCTGAATAAGTCGTTCAAGTAACAATATTCAAATACTAACATTGTTGGGTAAGACAGAACTTGGTTTTGTTCTGAATCCAGTTAAACAGATTGGTGGTTTTAGCTGATATGAAAACGTTCAGGTGTTTATAGATGCTTTTATCCAAAACGACATTCCTAAAAAAAATACATATGAAACAATCACTGTAAACATAATAATTTATGTTGTTAATACAAAATATCAATACAAGTGTCAAGACAGAATAAACTCTTTGCTGCTGCAGAAACAGTCAAGAGATACAGTCTATAGGTCCCTAAGATATAGATATCTAATGTATTCATACATTGTTTATGTATGATATACGTAGCCTATATATATACATATAACCTAATCATATTGTTTCTTCAACTTAAACATAGCTGACCCTTTTTTTTCCCCCTTCTCAGGGATTATGTTCCCAGTTTTGATCTCGGACGTCTGGTCACTTATAGCATATAATAATATTCTATTACTGTTAAGCCAACTATGAATAATAAAACACGCCAAAACATGTGTCCTTTATCACGTATTACAAAAAAAAGCGTGAAAATCAGTGGTATTCAGTGAGGTAAGATCAATTAAATGCGCTGACAGTTCATTTCTCCTGTCAAATGAATTACACTGAGGGGGGCGGATCACCACTCCAAGATGGCGGCCCCGCGTCTCGTCAGCCCAGTGGGCAGTAGCGCTCAATGTTGCGTCTATGAGATAGGATGTCTATGGTAACAACTCGTTGACGACGCTCCCATTTCTACGGTGGCCAATGAAGCCAATGCATGGAGCCATGTCCGAGGTAGGTGATAAATTTTACACATTCTACATGGTACACATTTTATTTTATTTTATTGTACTGTGTATAATGACAAATAAAGCTTTCTAGATCCATCCTTTTTGTAAAGTTGACGGGGAGATCCTACTTTAGATTTGTTTTATCTTTTGTTAAACAGAACGATCAGTGTAAGAGTGTTGGCCAACATTATACATAACGATAGCTTGAACAATTTGTGCAGCAATCGTACATTTATCTATCTGCTCAAGTACGTGTTTTAGGCCTACACGTACTTGTACTTGTACACACACTTTTTGTTTAGAAAAAGATTTATTTTAGATATTGAAAAAAATGCAAACGACAGTGCTTCATTGTTTGTTTTTTGCCTCACGGCTCTTGTATAGCATCTTCTTGAGGGTTCTCTTGATAAGGTTTCCTCGTGACACTATCCACACATGTTCAGATGTGGGTAGTGGCTGTACTGGGGCAAGCAGGCAGAGCCGTCTTGGGTCATCAGGGCTGTTCCACTTCTCAAACTCTCTAGGACTGATGTGGTCCCTTATGGTTGGATGGGAAGCAGACAATGAGAATAACCCTGCTGTTAGAAGACTAAACAGACTAAATGGTTGAATACATACACTGCCCGGCCAAAAAAAGTCCCCCGGATTTCACTAAGCAAATAGGGGGTGCTGCAGTTGGTCAGGTCTAGGTTCAGCAACATTACATGTTCAAAGAATAAGGTCAGGTGACTACCAGAACATATTGAATGACAAGGTGGGGCGGCAGTAGCTCAGTAGGTAGAGCAGGCGGACAGAGCGGGTCGTCCACTAACTGCAGGGTCGGCGGTTCAATCCACTTGTTCTCCCTCCTCCAACTGTCCGCATGTCGAACCCCACAAATGTACCGATTGTAAGTTGCTTTGGACAAAAGTGTCTGCTAAATGCCCCTTTACAAGGTTATTCAATCAGTGGATTATTTATTCCCTGATGGCACAAGCATATTCCAAGATCACCATGCCAGGATTCATCAGACACACGTTGTGGAAGAGAGGTTGAGTGGTGAAAGAGTCCAAACCTTAACCCTATTGAGAATCTTTGGGATGTGCTGGAGAGTGGTCTGACTCTTCACTCAGGAATCAGGAATCCAGTGTTGGGCAAGTTACTCTAAAAAAGTAATTAGTTAAAGTACTAGTTACTTCTCCCAGAAAGTAACTAAAGTAGTATTTGAGTTACAAACTCTAAAAGTAACTAGTTACTTTGGAAAGTAACTATTGCGTTACTTTCAAATAATTTTTTAAATACTGATGTGTCAAATAATTTGGACCCCATCTACATCCCTCTTTGAAAGAACTAAAAAAAACATGTGTGTTCAATTATTTATGCTAAATCTGAGTATTATAATGAAATGAAGACTCAATACATTACAAACAGAAATTCACAGTGCACAAATCTAAACAATTTTAACATTGCTGTGGGAATGTGAGACTAGACAATATATCTTTTGGAACTTGATATTTACTGAACGCATATGATTCATCTTATGATAGGACCCACGTGAGATTTACGAAACTTTCGTATCACACCAATCCCAGCATACGAAGGAGCTTGATGTTGATAAATACGGCGGCTGAGATCAATCGTACTTAACGTAACACGCCCCTATAAAAGCGTGTGTCCCATGTTCAGCGGGCTACGCTCGTTTGATAAATGAGGGCCACTGTACGTATGGTTTTACGCAATGGAAGTGATTTCTTCCTCGAATAAATAGATCAGTAAACTGTGTAATAATAAGTGCTTTCAATATTACTGAAAAGTGCCTAATTTCGTGGATGTATGTATAGTTGCCAGATGCTTCATTAAATGCGAATTACTCGAGAACGACGTGGACAGGTACTTGACTCCAGGGCATAATGTGCATTTCACGATTACACTTGTCCCCTTATTTCTTGGAGGGAAAAGTAATGGCTATATTTCCATTTAAAGAAAGCTGTTTTTGGACTACTTGGGCTCGCCATCTCTTTCTAGCTGATTCACATTAACGTCTTTAGTCGACCTCTTGTAGCCTACTGCTGCTCAACTTTGATGCGCGCTCAGCGTATGTAAGCAGACTAAGCACCCGCCTAACTTCCCCTCTGATTGGCTTACCATAGAATTTTACGCAAACCCAGCCAATCGTCATCGCTTTTGCGGTTGTCTCGTGCTCCTGCCCTCACCAAGGACAAGGGAGGAACAAGATTTTCTCTGTCACTCGGCTCAGAGGTCCGATGCAAAACATCTGCCTTCAATGTAGTAACGCAACATATTTTTTTTAAAGTAACGATAACGGCGTTATAATAATGAGATGAGTAATCAATTAGATTACTCGTTACTGAAAAAAGTAACGGCGTTACTAACGCCGGTACTTATAACGCCGTTATTCCCATCACTGCAGGAATCAGGATCTATTTATTGCCAAGTGTTTTTACATACAAGGAATTTGCTGTGGTATATTGGTGCGCAATTAAAAAAGTAAGTAAAATGGAAGTACTGTTGGAAACCTCACTGGAAGAGTCAAACCACTGTTTAAAGACCCACTCCGGCAAAATGTGACTTTTTTACCCTTTTAACATTTCCTATTAGTGATATATATGTATTTCAACACATAGTACGATCGAAATATGTCGTAAAACGATTGATGAGGATTTGTGGTTTGAACTGTCACTGAACCTCCGCAAGTCCCAAAAACACGAATTCGTTTTTCCTGTCCCCATGTCGTCATGAAGATGTGGAGCCAATGAAAAACAGGTAAGACCCGCCCCCTGCTTGAGCGCAGGCAACTGTGATTGCCCACGAGTAGAGTCAAAGTCCTTAAGTGTCTCTGGTAGAGTCCTATAGAGAGACTCTCTCTATAGGACTCTACCCACGAGCAAGTCGCGTATTTGGATGCGGAACGGCTGCAGATCCGCTCCGCTGCGGAACGGCTGCGTACTTCAACACCGTCAAAACCATAGACTGTATATAAATATGGACAAACCCTCCGTGACGTCACCCATAGACATTCTTAACAGCGGAGATGAAGCCTAAAATTGAGCTTCTGGGCGCCGCCATCTTGGACATATCAGTCTGTGTTCTAAGCCCGCCTACCTCCGGCCAGACCAATCAAAGCCTCGAATCCGTGAAGGTCATGCCGTGATTACAGATGACAGCTGCCAATCAAGTTGACCACGCCCTTAATTATTCATAAAATAAATCCCTCTCTGTGCATTAAAATAATGGATTCTAAAAAAATTCACCCCCCTCACAGTTGTCATGGACTCGAACACTACTGAAAGACACCAAAACGGTTTTTTGAACCAGGCTGTAAACATGTTTATTTTGGCTGTAAAGTTGGACATTTTAACATGGGTGTCTATGGGAGTTGACTCCGTTCTGCAGCCTGCCTCAAGCGGCCAGTCGAGGAACTGCAAGTTTTTGCACTTCCGCATGGGCTTCATTTTTCAGCATGGAATGTTGCCGCTTGGTCAAAACACACTGGTTCCGTCCGTGCTCCGCTCCGTTGCGGGTCCGCCTGTTGTGACAGCTGTCCGAGGGCGCACGAGATCTCGCGAATTGACGCATAATCACGCGATATAACCGGACGATAACCACAAAGCATTTACAATGTTTTTGAGTCCATTCAATAGTCAGGAGTAGAAGAAGATCGTTATCCTTGTAAAAAGGATTTGACTGGTGAAAAATCACTGGGTGATTTTGAACACCCATAAATAGACACTCTTCATCCATGATGTCGAGGTGAAAAGCCGCCTCGAACCTGACCTGTTGACTTCAGGTCTGTCCCCGCTCATTATGACCATAGACTGTATATAAATAAGGATTATGACGTATTAAATTGGTGAAATATGATCCGCTGAGAACCAGAGGTATTTTTATTTAGAAAATAAGTCTGATGTTTTATTTTGTATCTGTGCACGACTTCCTGCTCGAACGAGTCGCATTTGATCGATGCGCCGTGCTCCGGCGTCCGTCAAAAATAGGAGCTGTGCGTATCGTTTGCGAGGGCTGGCGGATGACGGAGCCGTTAATCCGCACCCACAAGTCACGGCGCAGCGGACACGGAGTCAGTGGACGCTCACACGTTGATTATAATGGATGCGTATCGGCTCCGCCGCCGCAACGGAGCGGATCTGCGGCCGTTCCGCATCCAGTGGATTTAGGGGCAGACATGGACTGGCAAGCAGCTTATTGCCTACCCCTGATTGTGTGTGTGTGTGTGTGTCTTATTTTTGACCAGATTTCCAGCGTTGATCCTCCGGAGGTCCCCCCTCAGCGGAGGGTAGGGGTCCCGGTCTCGCAGGAGGCGGTGTGAGCAGCGGCCACTCACGAGACCGCTGGTCACCCCTCAAATATCGAGGACCATATAATTCGGTCCTCAATGATGAGGGTTCCAGCCCAAGGCTCATTTGACCTGCGCGGCCGCCCTCAGGCCACTCCATGAGTCTAAGACAGTATCGGCTAGACACACCTGAAACACATAAGCATAAACAGGTCATCTTAAATTCAACGGGTACCATAGCTTATATATTCATCCGACCTCATTAAAATCATATGGTGTCGCCACCATATGCCTCACGAAATAACTGCACATAGAACAACAACTTAATTAACAGTACATTGAAATAATAATTAATATTCACACTTAATGATTATAACCGATTAAATAAATATTAAACTCAATCGCGGTGCATGTTGGGGAAGCATAGCATTAGCCCATAGCAACCGAGCATTTGTTTGCAAATGACGTCCAACAAGTGGAACGCACATGAGATAGATGCATGTATCATTATTTATGCAAGATACACAACTACCCACGTAAGTGAAGAATTCCTGCTCAGGAATAAACTCTTAATTCATTAAGCACAATCAATACAAAAGACAGGATGATCCTAAGCGGGTTTTGATATGTTGGCCGCTTCTTTAAAGATGAGTTAATTGTGGTTCACCCAAGTACACCAATCGAGGATATGTTAGGCTGCTATTTGTAACTATAAAATAAAGTTATTGGTGCGGAAATCCCCACCTCTCTGTCTGATTACTCGCTGGGCTAACGGCTAACCCTGCTAGCCTCCCCACCTTCACCAAGCTCACGTTACAACACACACACACACACACACACACGTCAACAATTAAATGGTACAGTTGTACACAGAAGCTTCCTCTACTGCCTCTGCCTCTACTG
Organism: Urophycis tenuis; assembly: GCA_036785325.1. NCBI lineage: Eukaryota > Metazoa > Chordata > Actinopteri > Gadiformes > Phycidae > Urophycis > Urophycis tenuis. Next base: position 873,865 of record JAXIVH010000027.1, read on the forward strand.
TTGCTGTTCTCGTCGCCGCTGCTGTGCTGTCTCGGAGCCACTCGGACGAGTGATCCTTGGTTCTACACTCTCAACTTGTCTCAAAGTTAGGCAGCTCCTGCTAACTATCCGCACACACGCCCTCACACACACACACACCTCTGATCAGCTGGGAGCTCTAGAGCGCACAAAATATGCGCACTTCTTCACGCAGTTCAAAGAGTCTCATTAAAACTTTACCATGAGAAAACCACCTCACCTCTGTGTGAAAGAAGTGCTTCGTGGTCTGATCCCAGTTTCATGGCAGAGTGGCAAAGAGTCTGCTTTGCAGTGGCTGAGATTTAATGAAATGAACAATCGTAACTGATGTCTGGAGAACATCACAAAGCTCTGGCCTGAGACACCTCCCAGCGAGTGCTTCCCTGTGGATTATGCAGTGCAGAAATTTCACATGGGGAGCTACCTCCAACACGCAGGCCCTTAAACCTTTTCTTGCCCCCTGCATAGCTCCAGCTCCATCTGTGCACACAGATACACAGTTCTCCCATCTCAGTCCCTCTTTTTGGATGTTACAGTCCAGCTTGTGTCCTGTCCAGTGCATGTTCCCTGCATTGATGAGCAAAATAACACATCTTCATGCAATTTTCCCTTCGTAGCTGTACCTCACACAGACCAGCAGCTGTGCATCTCCTGACACATCTGTGCCCTCATCAAGTTGAAGGGAAAATCTTCCACTCTTCCTCACTCTGTCAATGAGCTGATCTTTGATGTCATTTGCCATGTCCTGAATGCGGCGCCCCATAGTGTCGGTTGAAAGGGGAATGGTTAAAGGAGTGTTAGATATTTTTTCCCCGTGCGTTGCTCTTGTCATCGCTACTGCTGCAGGACGGATGAGACTCGTGTTAGCCTTTTTGGATTGAAGAAACATACAGGAAACATACAGGGCTCACAACACTACGGTCGAGCAAACACATTTTTACAGAGACCTCAACCTCAACCTCAAGAAAACATCTTTAGAAAGTTCACCCAAGGGTACTTACAATCTCAACAGCCACATGGCATCCGATTGACAGTCACAACTTGGGATTTCCCCTGGGGGATAAATAAAGGTAATCTTATCTTGTTCATCATCTTGTGTAGACCTACTACCCTACAAGGTATGATTTGTAAGATTTGCGCATGAAAATGTGAAAAATGTACAAAACCTGGGTTATGTATTTGGTTGAGTTGTATAATTTAAGTTTCTCTCAACAATGTTGTACGCCAGAGAAATCCGTAGTTGAATTATTGGTAATTAGTCATTATTACTGGACCAACCGTTCGATGGTTGGTCGAATATGAGTGGCGTTATATGAGCATACGTGTGTAGTGTAATCCAGTGGAGGGCAAATTATCTGTGTGTGTGTGTGTGTGTGTGTGTGTGTGTGTGTGTCTCTCTCTCTCTCTCTCTCTCTCTCTCTCTGTCTCTCTCTCTCTCTCTCTCTCTCTCTCTCTCTCTCTCTCTCTCTCTCTCTCTCTCTCTCTCTCTCTCTCTCTCTCTCTCTCTCTCTCTCTCTCTCCAACACATGGACAAACAAGCTTTCTGTGAACATGCCCCTCCACTCTGTACTCACTCTGAATGAAAAGTTGCTCATGGAGGAAGGATTGTTGTTGACAAATAAAGACGACTCGGTTTTTGTCATCTAAATATTTGTTGCTGCGCTGCTGGAACGGCACTGCTAAACTACAACGGTTCAGATGGTGAGATTTTGCAGAGCTGTCGCATTGCATTGTGAGAGGATGGAGAGGATTTGTTCTATTTTTACAAGTGTGGAAAAAAACGTTCCTCTCTTGTGGAATGAATATTGGGACAAACTCCTGAGTTTAAAACAGAGAATTATATATTAACACGTTGCATGTGGTAATAACAAGTTAGGCATTACGAGAAAATGTTTCATAGATCTGGGAAATCAGAGGAGCCGCGGTGGATTTTCCCCTTGATTTCAACACTTCCTTTCTGACCTCATCTTATTGGACGATGAAGGAAATGACATGAAGCCGACCATGTCCAGAATATCAGCAATATAATCCCTTTGGAGGGATGTGATTGCTACATGCCATGTTCTTTTTGTGATACTGTTTTGCACAGGTTTTGCAATGTTTGTATGTTAAATAATTTTCAAAAATCATATTTATTATAATAGTAGTAGGAAATAGGAAATCCACCAAGTTAAAAAATATATAATGATATAATGATACGAAGTAAATCAAAATGAACAATTAATTAAAAACTATTGTAAAATGTACAGAAGAAAAAATGTAAATACAAATATTAAAAGCTTGTATTATTATTATCAAAAACACATGACATAATTAGAGTTTCAGAAGAACCAACAAACAGCTCAACCAAGGTTTTGAACCACTGTCTCCAGAACTCTACACAAGCAGCTCCATCCACTGCACCACTGTGATGCTTGCTATGACATGTTCAGAAGTTAAACTTGACTGAGAAGTCAAACAATCGATGACATGACGACATCCGTACCAACCTTGACAGGACTTGAACCTGTGTCTACAGAACTGTACACAAGGACCTCTATCCACTGCACTACCATGGTGCCTTCCTTGACATGTTTGGAGACTTAGAAGTCAGACAATTATGTACTGATTGTAAGTCTCTTTGGACAAAAGCGTCTGCTAAATGACCCCTCACAATTAAGTAACAGCTCAAGTTTTGTGGGGGGTTCATGAGGCCAACCTCAGCTGGCCTCGAACCTGTGTCTCCAGAACTACACAAGCAGCTCTATGCCTGCTTACATCATGTACACACTGAGCCAACAGGCTCCAGCTGTGTTGGCTCCTACCTGTGGTACACCTCTGGTACAGGCCTGGTCGTCTGGTGTTAACGCTGTTGTGGAATGTTCATTGACCATGTTCTGGATGGAAATGTTTTTTTTTTTTATAAGGTGAACGAGATGTAAAGTAAAGTTGTAATTTAATAAACATTTGTCCCATGTTTTTTAGACATGGGAACGAAATTCGTTCTCTTGACCCATCCTATCATACATATGATCAGTGCACGGGGAGCAAGTTGGGGTTCAAGGTTCAGTGTCTTGCTCAAGGACACTTCAACATGCAAGCAGTTTTGTGGAAGTGTGGATCAAGGGGATAGAACCGTGGACGACCCGCTCTGTCCCTAACTAAGCTACTGCCACCCCGAAAAGCGTGCACCGCCCGGGAATCGAACCCGGGTCGCAAGAATGGGAATCTTGCATGATACCACTACACCAGCGGCGCCCTTAAGGGGAGGGTGTGGGGGGGGGGGGGGGGTGCTCGGTTCTCTGCATTTGACCCATCCTATGTTACATAGGAGCAGTGGGCAGCCGTGGTCAGCGCCCGGGGAGCTAGTTGGGGTTCAGTGTCTTTCTTATTCCTTATAATTGTTGTCACAGTTTATTTGTAGATCAAAAGAGGGTACTGCACACCAACCTCAGGCAAGCAGTGCAGTTTGAAAACACGCTACAGCTTTTGTTAACCATTATATTCTTCAACGTATAACTACATACTCTGACATTTCTTAAATTGTATCGACACCCGCTGAAATCAATTGCTGACTATGCCAATGGCGCAAATACAAATCACAACATTAATTAAGTGTGTCATGAGACAGGAGGCCTACGCAGAAGAAATAAACTATGTAGCTTACAATAACAATAAAGTATAGACGTACAGGCCTACATGACGTATATACAGGAAGAAATGCATTGGCGTTTTCGATGGGTGTAACAGGCCTGCATGAAGCACGTTTGACGCTGTCCGTGGTGCTTATGCATTCCCCCCTTATCTATAGAACCTGTGTGTCTTCTGTTGTGCTTTGAAGACTTATTGTCCACATCGCATGCTCTTCCCATGATCATGCTTCAGTAACATGGCCGATTCAGAGGGTCACACTGGCTGTTTTCTTTTTTTGTAGCTTGTATTTGTACATTAGATAGGAAAAATGGGGACCAAATGTCAAAGAAATATACTTTGTGTGCATCTAAAATTGCTTAAAAGGTCTTAACGTTATATTAACGTTTTTAATTATTTTATTTCAATTACTTCACATAACACTATTTGCCTATTCCACAAGAATCATCTTTCCATCATCATGTTTTGTGGTTTACATTTTAGGTTTGAGAGACAATTAGATTAGATTAGATTTAGATTAGATTCAACTTTATTGTCATTGTGCGGAGTACAAGTACAGGGACAATTAAATGCAGTTGGCGTTCTAACCAGAAGTGCAAATAAGCTATTAAGGTGCAGGTTGAAATGCAGATTAAGGTGCAGAGTGCAATATTGAAAAACAGGTAAAGTGGCAGTAGTGGTTAAAGTGACGGTAAACAGTGCAAGTGGAGGTAGTGATTGTCTAGGTAGTAACGGATAACAGTAGCAATGTAAACAGGCTGTAATGGTGTAAATAATTTACAAGTAGTGCAATACAAGACAATGTACAGGTTCTGCAATAGTGCAATACAACAGTTTTATGGAAGTGTGGATCAAGGGGATTGAACCACCGACCATATGGTTAGATGGACGACCCGCTCTGTCCACCCGCTCTACCCACTGAGCTACTGCCACCCCGAAAAGTGTGCGCCGCCCGGGAATCGAACCCGGGTCGCAAGAATGGGAATCTTGCATGATACCACTACACCAGCGGCGCTCTTAAGCGGAGGGGGTGGAGGGGGTGGAGGGGCTCGGTTATCTGCATTTGACCCATCCTATGTTACATAGGAGCAGTGGGCAGCCGTGGTCAGCGCCCGGGGAGCAAGTTGGGGTTCAGTGTCTTCCTCAAGCACACTTCGATATGAAGACAGTTGGAGGAGGGAATTGAACCGCCGACCCTATGGTTAGTGGAAGACCCGCTCTACCGACTGAGCTACTGCCGCCCCATTCACGTATTCACGTCCATTTAAGCCTCCAAATATATCAAACAGCAAAAGTGTCCTTGGCTTAACCTGGCTGTGAAGACATGCAGACTAATCCTGAGATTAACCTTAATTTGACAATTTGCTCTTCCTCCTGCTGGCTGTAAGGCGCTTACCCCCCCAACTCGCACCCTCTCTTACTAAACATCCGCACGGCAATCAGGTCCTCATCTTAGCCCTCCTTGCGTGCACACGTCCCGGCATCATATCAGATCAGATGCTGCCGGATCCCTCCTGACGCATCCCATCTCCACATTGACATTTCACAGGGTTTCGTGTTGGACGGTCTCCTGTTTACAGGTGCGCCAGGAGGTGTGTCTCTCTGCAGCAGCAGCAACAGCAGCAGCCAGGTATTCATGGCACTAGACTGGGATGTCCGACCGGGAGGGAAAATGGGATTGTGCTTCACCTTAGCCCTGCTCATCACCAGTGAGTGTAATAGGCCTACTGCCTCCTACTGAGGGGAACCAGTGTCTGTGAACTCCCCAGACCCAAAAATAGGGACGGCTGCTGGTTCACTGTGCCACACCTCAGTTGATTTAGACTGAGGCTGCCTCCTGCAGTGGGATTGTCCCGGAGCCCTACTGCTGAATACACCGTGCAGACCGAGACGCTAGGGTGAGCCTCGTGGTTACGCACATGTGCACGCCATCTATCCCTCATTCCCTCAATGCATCAATTCCCCATTGACACTAATGTGTTTCTATAAACTAAAACCAAATAAGTACGACACTAAAATGCAGGACCTATTGGAAGTCATTCATATTTCATACGGCCAAGTGGATTGTGATTTCATTTAAGTCTGCCCACCATTATCACCGGCCAACACGTATCAGGTCGTATGAGGTCTCTGTAGAAGGCCAATAAGCCTGCGACTTCACTCTAACTTTCCGTTACTTTCGGTCTAGTTATGCAATAATTACAACTATAGTTCAGTGCCCGTAGCGGTGCCACCGACGCACCACCTCGACGTATAGCTTTTAGCTTTTGCGTCGATTCAACACGTGAAATCATTCGGCAGAAAAGCTGCCGCTGACAGCTGACATCGGGTCGGTGTGGAGCCACCTTTACCAAACACATGCTTTGCTCATCTGCTTTCAGGTTCGCCAAAGCCTAACTAAACTGGATATAATATGTAGCCTACCCATTTTGAACAGAAGACTTTCTAAACTTTTGGTAGCCTACGTCCTGCTGCTATTGGAATATTAGGCTAAAGACTGTTTAGCTTTAATATTGTTTGATATTTAATATTGTTTAGCCTTATTGTTCACATGGCATGCGTCTTGTAGCTCTTCCCATGATCATGCTTCAGTAACATACACCCATGGCCGATTCAGAGGGTCAGACTGGCTCTCTTTGTTTTTTTGTAGTTTGTATTTGTATAAAACTGCCCAATGTAAACTGAGATCGGAATACTGTATCGATCAACAGCATACATGTTAATCATTTCACTTTTTTGACATGATAATGAGAACCTAATGCTTCATTATATTTTACTGCAATAGATGTTTTGTGGGTTTTGAGACAAAAACACCTTCACAGAAAATGGGTCGCGGTTTGAAAATGTTTTGGAACCTCTGGCTTATATTTCCCAAAGTTTCCATACCACTCAAACGTGGTATTATAACATTGGAAAATGTACAATATGTATAATTGTTGTCACAGTTTAGTTGTAGATCAATAGAGGGTACTGCACACCAACCTCAGGCAAGAAGTGCAGTTTGAAAACACGCTACATCTTTTGTTAACCATTATAGTCTTCAACGTATAACTACATACTCTGAAATTTCTTAAATTGTATCGACCCCCGCTGAAATCAATTGCTGACTATGCCAATGGCGCAAATACAAATCACAAATCACAATGTGTCATGAGACAGGAGGCCTACGCAGAAGAAATAAAGTATGTAGCTTACAATAACAAAAAGTATAGACGTATAGGCCTTCATGACGTATATACAGGAAGAAATGCATTGGCGTTTTCGATGGGAGTAACAGGCCTGCATGAAGCACGTTTGACGCTGTCCGTGGTGCTTATGCATTCCCCCCTTTTATATAGAACCCGTGTGTCTTCTGTTGTGCTTTGAAGACTTATTGTCCAGATCGCATGCTCTTCCCATGATCATGCTTCAGTAACATACACCCATGGCCGATTCAGAGGGTCAGACTGGCTGTTTTTTTTGTAGTTTGTATTTGTATATTAGATAGGAAAAATGGGGACCAAATGTCAAAGAAATATACTTTGTGTGCATCTAAAATTGCTTAAAAGGTCAACTTTGAGGTGATTTCATATTAACGTTTTTAATTATTTTTATTTCAACACAACACTATTTGCCTATTCCACAGGAATCATCTTTCCATCATCATGTTTTGTGGTTTACATTTTAGGTTTGAGAGACAATTAGATTAGATTAGATTCAACTTTATTGTCATTGTGCAGAGTACAAGTACAGGGACAACGAAATGCAGTTGGCGTTCTAACCAGAAGTGCAAATAAGCTATTAAGGTGCAGGTTGAAATGCAGATTAAGGTGCAGAGTGCAATATTGAAAAACAGGTAAAGTGGCAGTAGTGGTTAAAGTGACGGTAAACAGTGCAAGTGGAGGTAGTGATTGTCGAGGTAGTAACGGATAACAGTAGCAATGTAAACAGGCTGTAAACAGTGTCAATAATGTACAAGTAGTGCAATACAAGACAATGTACAGGTTCTGCAATAGTGCGCTACAACAGTTGTTTGGAAGTGTGGATCAAGGGGATTGAACCACCGACCCTATGGTTAGATGGACGACCCGCTCTGTCCACCCACTCTACCCACTGAGCTACTGCCACCCCGAAAAGCGTGCGCCGCCCGGGAATCGAACCCGGGTCGCAAGAATGGGAATCTTGCATGATACCACTACACCAGCAGCACCCTTAAGGGGAGGGTATGGGGGGGCTTGGTTCTCTGCATTTGACCCATCCTATGTTACATAGGAGCAGTGGGCAGCCGTGGTCAGCGCCCGGGGAGCAAGTTGGGGTTCAGTGTCTTCCTCAAGGACACTTCGACATGCGGACAGTTGGAGGAGGAAATTGAACCGCCGACCTTACGGTTAGTGGATGACCCGCTCTACCGACTGAGCTACTGCCGCCCCATTCACGTGTTCATGTCTATTTAAGCATCCAAATATATCAAACAGCAAAAGTGTCCTTGGCTTAACCTGGCTGTGAAGACATGCAGACTAATCCTGAGATGAACCTTAATTTGAGAATTTGCTCTTCCTCCTGCTGGCTGTAAGGAGCTTACCCCCCCAACCCACACCCTCTCTTACTAAACATCTGCACGGCAATCAGGTCCTAATCTTAGCCCTCCTCATTCCCATGTTTTTTAGACATGGGAACAAAATGAATTCTCTGCATTTGACCCATCCTATCGTACATAGGAGCAGTGGGCTGCTATGATCTGCGCCCGTGGAGCAAGTTGAGGTTCAGGGTTCAGTGTCTTGCTCAAGGACACTTCAACATGCAGACAGTTTTTTAGAAGTGTGGAACAAGGGGATTGAACCACCGAAACTACGGTTAGTGCTGTCCACCCGCTCTACCCACTGAGCTACTGCCACCCCGAAAAACGTGCGCCGCCCGGGAATTGAACCCGGGTCGCATGAATGGGAATCTTGCATGATACCACTACACCAGCGGCGCCCTTAAGTTAAATGCAAGTTAAAGTGCAATTCCAATAGTTAAATGCAAGCTCTTAAAGTCAAGTCGGTGAAAAAGTGAGAACCTGTATGCATACATAGTAAACATCCTTGGTAGCTATCGATCTAGCTATCAGAGGGGAGGAGGGTAAACAGTCTATGGTTGGGGTGAGAGCTGTCCTTTCCAGAGGGGAGGAGGGTGAACAGTCTATGGTTGGGGTGAGAGCTGTCCTTTCCAGAGGGGAGGAGGGTAAACAGTCTATGGTTGGGGTGAGAGCTGTCCTTTCCAGAGGGGAGGAGGGTAAACAGTCTAAGGTTGGGGTGAGAGCTGTCCTTTCCAGAGGGGAGGAGGGTAAACAGTCTATGGTTGGGGTGAGAGTTGTCCTTTGCGATGCTGAGCGCCTTACGCAGGCACCACTTCCTCCAGACAGCCTCGATGGAGGGGAGTGGGGAACCAGTGATGCGTTGGGGCAATTTTCACCACCCTCTGCAGTGCTTTCCGGTCCGAGGCGGAGCAGTTACCATACCACACTGTCACACAGTTGGTTAGTATGCTCTCGATGGTGCTGCGGTAGAAGTTCACCAAGATCTGAGGAGACAGGTGGGCCTTTTTTAGTCTCCTCAAGAAGAAGAGGCGCTGGTGAGCCTTCTTGATCAGGGCAGTGGTGTTGAGGGACCTGGATAGATTCTCGGAGATGTGGACTCCCAGAAACTTGAAGTTGGTTACCTGCTCAACCTCCGCCCCTTGATGTGGAGGGGGGTGTGCGTGCCACCTCTAGTTTTCCTGTAGTCCACGATGATCTCCTTGGTCTTTGTGGCGTTGAGGGACAGGATTATCACCACTTTATTTATTGCAATGCTGGGTAATAATAGCTGAACTTGTGACAATGTCTATTGTATTTCCTAATGGTATATAACAGTAAGTTTACGGAGCCTCTTTATCTCCACGAAGAGCATTATCATGTTCCCACCTCACATTGTACCACAGTGCCACCGTGAGGCAGCAATAGCATGCTTCAATTATTTCGTTTATACACTGCAAGTTGGTGTGTAAATTGGTGTAGTGTGCTCGTTGTCATGATAAACTGTTTGAATGTCACCAGAATCTGCCGAACGTTCCATCTCCCATGAGGCCTTCTTGTTTGGAAAATACTACACAATATTGCCAATTTGATAAAGAATGCACTTCAAACTTCAAAACAATAAAGTTTAGAAAGTTTCTACTGGAAATTGTCTTGAAATGGTCTACTTCCAGAGAGTTGAATAAAATCGAGCACCGTCACTGACTTCCCATCCGTAGGGACCCACTATAAATACAAATGGAACTCTCACCTAGTCGGTAGCAGGTGCTCTATTGGACAACATAACTTTAACAGACCCCCTACGCGGGGCCTGGCTTAAAGACTCCCGGCATGGCTCGTCAGGCGAGGTCGGCGTGGGACCAACGGGAGCAGAGACGAGGGAGCGACGCCTGGCGAGCCATGCTTGGGAGCATGTATCCCTTAAGCGCCTGCGCCTTTTTGATAATTATTGCAGGCCTATATCCATGGGAATGCGGAGGTTCATCTCGCTCTTTTAATTGCGCACAAGCCTCATCCTGAATGAGCCACCTCAGTCAGCGAGCGGGTCTCCATCAGAGCCAAATGAGCAGCATCCCTAAATAGGATAGATGTAGGCCTACACACATGCTGAACCGAGCACTACCTTCTGAGTAACTGTTACCCTAGGGAGAAAAACAAACGTAGTTATCCAATTGAAAATGATGTTGAGCCAATCTATCTATAAAGCAAGACACTGTCACTGTGTCTATGGCTCGCATATCGCGCTGACTGTTTGTCAGATATTCATAAGATTTTGAATATGGTTGAGCATGGCCCGATGGTGTGCATCCTTAATTTTGAAGTAGTTACATTTTTTGCTGAATTTTTACGCTACGGCCATGCGCACACTTGCTACGGACGGGCGCGACTTACGGACAAACTTGGAAAAACACCATCTTTCAACTGTGGCTGTTCATATTTGTAGATATCATCCATGTCTCAGTAATCTCATCTGTAAGTAGTATTTATTTAAGTTTCCCCACGCTGCTCATCGTGTTTGCTGACATGGCTACAACATGGTCTAATATTGTGTTTCATTTGAATTTAAGAAAGCATGTCATTAGTTGTAATCAGATTAAAGTTACTTATCCAAGTCACTGTGCGTTACTATTTTTCCTATAATCAGGTTGTTGCAGAGACAGACCCACCTCTTCATTGTGTATTCTTGAGCTGAGCTGCGCATCACGGCTAGGCTACGCTCTGACAAGACATCTTTCTCCAGTCCCGTTAGCATGGTTGAAATGCTTAAAGCTAAACAATCTTTAGCATAATATTCCAAAAGAAGCAGGATGTAGGCTATCAAAAGTTTAGAAAGTCAGACTATGTCAGAGTATGTGAACTTCTTTGAACATCCAACCTTCGAACACAGCCTATTTTGGTCATACATGAAAAATCTACTTTCAGCTCCCGCTTTTCTGTAGAATAAATACTGAGCGGGTAGCGCGCCTGCCACTTAAGCTAAATCCTTAACAATGAACTCGGTTCGATTCCAGCTCGCGGTCATTGCCTGCATGTCTGGTCCATGCTCTAGCATACTTTACCGTATATCAACAAATATGTGTGTTTAAATATTTATACATTTAATAGCGAATTACATCCTAACAGATAACATAATACAGATAACACATGCATATATAATTAAGAAGATATAATATAATTTTTTGTTAACGATTCCTTAGGTATTCCTATTTTAATTAAGTTCTTTACGACACTGTCTGTCGTAACAACCATAGACATCCTATTAGGTAGACGCAACATTGACTGCTGCCAAACGAGAAATTCGGCCGCCATATTGGAGTGGGGATCAGGAGCCGGCGAGCAGCATTGACAGCAATAGTTGACAGGTAGTGTCTACAGAAGAAAACAAGGATGCCGGGCTGGTGTTCAGCGTATTCCTGCTCAAATGAGCGGAGCGTCGAAAATAGGAATCGGGGGATTACTTTTCACAAGTAAGATTTAACACTAACGCACTATTGGTTGTATTATATTACCACAGAGTTGAGAAGGAGTACTGAAATCGTAGCCAGCTAGGCTAACAAACAAGAGTATGACCGTAATAGAATTGCTTGTCAATGAAATGAATGAAGTGAATAAATGACATACTTGAACAACATAAAGTTGAAATAGATGTTGAAGATAAAGATTGTAAAAGCCAACAGGGGTAAAAGTTAGGACCACAGTCCAGATTGTGTAGGGGGGGGTGGGTGTGGGGGGGGGGGGGGGGGGGGGGTGGGGTGTGTGTATTAGCGCTAGCTAACTAGACAATCAGATGGACAGTGGCTATACATTATAGCTAGTCTATCTTTCCTATGGTGGCATCATGCCTTCAGTGTGCATATTGTATCTCCCTCTGTCTCTCTCTCAACTCTACTTCTTACCTCTTCTCTCTGTCATGTCGTTCAACTCCCTCTTCTCCCTCTCACCTCTTCTCTCTGTCATGTCGTTCAACTCCCTCTTCTTCCTCTCTCTCTCGACTCTCCCTCTCTTGCCTTTTCTCTCTATAGTGCAACACTCTGTAGTACCATTGATACACTTATTAATACTAACCATCATGAAACTTATAGCACGCCTAACCCACTCTATATCTCTCTCTCTTCCCACTTACCTCACTTGTGAGGTAAACCATAACCAGTCATCAGCCATCCTTGTATTTGGCCCTCATCCCACCTGAAGTCCCATCCTATGACTCCCTACCATCACCTGTTGCTGTCCCCTTGACCGGATTCCTGGCCTGCGCTACCTAGCGATCCACTACTGCCCTATGACAATTCCCAATGGCTATGACAAGTCATCCCTACACTGGACTATTTGAACTTTCTGACACTAAATGGGATTCATGCATTATCATACTGGTTATGTAACCATCCTACATCTTTGTTACATACACCCCAGGTGGCCCTGTTCTATTCTCTACACCTAACTAACCTATTCATTTATCATGTATACAAACCTTATCTGTAACTGACCCTAGGCAGATGGGTCAGGCCCTTGAGTCGTAGATCTGTATGAGGTTTCTTCCTATATGTATCTCCAATTATAGGGAGTTTTTCCTCGCCCCTGTTACATATGGGCTCTCTCTGAATGTTCAACACTGTCAAGCGCCATGAGTCGTGTAATGTTTTGATGCTCTATAAATTGAATTGAATTGAATTTTAACTTGTGTATAATTCCCATAAACAAAGCAAATAAATTAAGTGAAAACTTAGTTCTCCAGCCCCATTCGTCTTTGTAAGGAAATGTTCTATTTTTTCTTTATTATTTTGTCAGAATGCCCCAGAATGCTTCATTTGTATGTGAAAATCACAAATAATCTTCTGAGGGAGGATGACCCCAGACCCCCCTGCGGGGGTTTGGTTTTCAAGCTTTCAGCCCCACCCAAAATTCACCAGGCGCCACTGATTATGATGCATTCTCATTTTAGGCAAAGTATAGGACAATACTTTCTTAACAGTATAATTGTAACCTGAATAAGTCGTTCAAGTAACAATATTCAAATACTAACATTGTTGGGTAAGACAGAACTTGGTTTTGTTCTGAATCCAGTTAAACAGATTGGTGGTTTTAGCTGATATGAAAACGTTCAGGTGTTTATAGATGCTTTTATCCAAAACGACATTCCTAAAAAAAATACATATGAAACAATCACTGTAAACATAATAATTTATGTTGTTAATACAAAATATCAATACAAGTGTCAAGACAGAATAAACTCTTTGCTGCTGCAGAAACAGTCAAGAGATACAGTCTATAGGTCCCTAAGATATAGATATCTAATGTATTCATACATTGTTTATGTATGATATACGTAGCCTATATATATACATATAACCTAATCATGTTTCTTCAACTTAAACATAGCTGACCCTTTTTTTTCCCCCTTCTCAGGGATTATGTTCCCAGTTTTGATCTCGGACGTCTGGTCACTTATAGCATATAATAATATTCTATTACTGTTAAGCCAACTATGAATAATAAAACACGCCAAAACATGTGTCCTTTATCACGTATTACAAAAAAAAGCGTGAAAATCAGTGGTATTCAGTGAGGTAAGATCAATTAAATGCGCTGACAGTTCATTTCTCCTGTCAAATGAATTACACTGAGGGGGGCGGATCACCACTCCAAGATGGCGGCCCCACGTCTCGTCAGCCCAGTGGGCAGTAGCGCTCAATGTTGCGTCTATGAGATAGGATGTCTATGGTAACAACTCGTTGACGACGCTCCCATTTCTACGGTGGCCAATGAAGCCAATGCATGGAGCCATGTCCGAGGTAGGTGATAAATTTTACACATTCTACATGGTACACATTTTATTTTATTTTATTGTACTGTGTATAATGACAAATAAAGCTTTCTAGATCCATCCTTTTTGTAAAGTTGACGGGGAGATCCTACTTTAGATTTGTTTTATCTTTTGTTAAACAGAACGATCAGTGTAAGAGTGTTGGCCAACATTATACATAACGATAGCTTGAACAATTTGTGCAGCAATCGTACATTTATCTATCTGCTCAAGTACGTGTTTTAGGCCTACACGTACTTGTACTTGTACACACACTTTTTGTTTAGAAAAAGATTTATTTTAGATATTGAAAAAAATGCAAACGACAGTGCTTCATTGTTTGTTTTTTGCCTCACGGCTATTGTATAGCATCTTCTTGAGGGTTCTCTTGATAAGGTTTCCTCGTGACACTATCCACACATGTTCAGATGTGGGTAGTGGCTGTACTGGGGGCAAGCAGGCAGAGCCGTCTTGGGTCATCAGGGCTGTTCCACTTCTCAAACTCTCTAGGTCTGATGTGGTCCCTTATGGTTGGATGGGAAGCAGACAATGAGAATAACCCTGCTGTTAGAAGACTAAACAGACTAAATGGTTGAATACATACACTGCCCGGCCAAAAAAAGTCCCCCGGATTTCACATAGCAAATAGGGGGTGCTGCAGTTGGTCAGGTCTAGGTTCAGAAACATTACGTGTTCAAAGAATAAGGTCAGCTGACTACCAGAACATATTGAATGACAAGGTGGGGCGGCAGTAGCTCAGTAGGTAGAGCAGGCGGACAGAGCGGGTCGTCCACTAACTGCAAGGTCGGCGGTTCAATCCACTTGTTCTCCCTCCTCCAACTGTCCGCATGTCGAACCCCACAAATGTACCGATTGTAAGTTGCTTTGGACAAATGTGTCTGCTAAATGCCCCTTTACAATGTTATTCAATCAATTGATTATTTCTTCCCTGATGGCACAAGCATATTCCAAGATCACCATGCCAGGATTCATCAGACATACATTGTGGAAGAGAGGTAGAGTGGTGAAAGAGTCCAGACCTTAACCCTATTGAGAATCTTTGGGATGTGCTGGAGAGTGGTCTGACTCTTCACTCAGGAATCAGGAATCAGGATCTATTCATTGCCAAGTATTTTTACATACAAGGAATTTGCTGTGGTATATTGGTGCGCAATTAAAAAAGTAAGTAAAATGGAAGTACTGTTGGAAACCTCACTGGAAGAGTCAAACCACTGTTTAAAGACCCACTCCGGCAAAATGTGACTTTTTTACCCTTTTAACATTTCCTATTAGTGATATATATGTATTTCAACACATAGTACGATCGAAATATGTCGTAAAACGATTGATGAGGATTTGTGGTTCGAACTGTCACTGAACCTCCGCAAGTCCCAAAAACACGAATCCGTTTTTCCTGTCCCCATGTCGTCATGAAGATGTGGATGAAAAACAGGTAAGACCCGCCCCCTGCTTGAGCGCAGGCAACTGTGATTGCCCACGAGTAGAGTCAAAGTCCTTAAGTGTCTCTGGTAGAGTCCTATAGAGAGACTCTCTCTATAGGACTCTACCCACGAGCAAGTCGCGTATTTGTATGCGGAACGGCTGCAGATCCGCTCCGCTGCGGAACGGCTGCGTACTTCAACTCCGTCAAAACACACTGGTTCCGTCCATGCTCCGCTCCGTTGCGAGTCCGCCAGCTGTCCGAGGGCGCACGAGATCTCGCGAATTGACGCATAATCACGCGATATAACCGGTCTGCTCTGTGCTGAAGTGATGCGCCCATAGACTGTATATATAGGATGCGCCGTGCTCCGGCGTCCGTCAAAAATAGAAGCTCTGCGTATCGTTTGCGAGGGCTGGCGGATGACGGAGCCGTTAATCCGCACCCACGACGCAGCGGACACGGAGTCAGTGGACGCTCACACGTTGATTATAATGGATGCGTATCGGCTCCGCCGCCGCAACGGAGCGGATCTGCGGCCGTTCCTTATCCAGTGGAATTTAGGGGCAGACTGGACTGGCAAGCAGCTTATTGCCTACCCCTGATTGTGTGTGTGTGTCTTATTTTTGACCAGATTTCCCGCGTTGTCCTCCGGTGGTCCCCCCGCAGCGGAGGGTAGGGGTCCCGGTCGCGCAGGAGGCGGTGTGAGCAGCGGCCACTCACGAGACCGCTGGTCACCCCTCAAATATCGAGGACCACATAATTAATTCGGTCCTCAATGATGAGGGTTCCAGCCCAAGGCTCATTTGACCTGCGCGGCCGCCCCCAGGCCACTCCATGAGTCTAGGACAGTATCGGCTAGACACACCTGAAACACATAAGCATAAACAGGTCATCTTAAACTCAACGGGTACCATAGCTTATATATTCATCCGACCTCATTAAAATCATATGGTGTCGCCACCATATGCCTCACGAAATAACTGCACATAGAACAACAACTTAATTAACAGTACATTGAAATAATAATTAATATTAACACTTAATGATTATAACCGATTAAATAAATATTAAACTCAATCGCGGTGCATGTTGGGGAAGCATAGCATTATAGCCCATAGCAACCGCGCATTTGTTTGCAAATGACGTCCAACAAGTGGAACGCACATGAGATAAGATAGATGCACGTATCATTAAGATACACAAGTACCACGTAAGTGAAGAATTCCTGCTCAGGAATAAACTCTTAATTCATTAAGCACAATCAATACAAAAGACAGGATGATCCTAAGCGGGTTTTGATATGTTGGCCGCTTCTTTAAAGATGAGTTAATTGTGGTTCACCCAAGTACACCAATCGAGAATATGTTAGGCTGTGCAGACGTGCAGTACACTGAGGCCAAGCTGCGCGCCGCCGCGCACGCACACGCACGCACGCACGCACACACACACACACACACACACACACACACACACACACACACACACACACACACACACACACACACACACACACACACTGTAACAGTCAGTCTAGGTGTGCTACAATACTGGATAATTACCTCCTTTTTGGGTTACTTACGCAGCAGCCTTCTTGTACGCTATGTCTATTGCTCTCCGAACTTCCACAAGAAAGGATCGCACTAATCAGAATCAGAATCAGAATCAAGTTTATTGCCAAGTAGGTTTACACCTACAAGGAATTCGACTTGGTGCAATTGTTGCAAGGGAAAAAACAGTATTAAAAATATAAGTAAGTAAAAAAAAGTAAAAAAGTAGAAAAGTAAAATAACCATAATAAAATAAAATAAATATATATATACAATGTACAATGAATATGAGTATGAATATGAATATGGATATGGAATACAGAGCAGTAGTGCATGCAGAGGAAAATGGAAAAATGGTGGACCCGAATGAGTGCACACTGTACACACTGTGCGTTAATGTAACGCAGACGATCTGAAGATGCCACGTTAATGTAGCATGTAGGTCTGTGTGGGGGGAGGGAGAGAGTCAGTGATCAAAGGACTATCTAAGACTATCTGTAACGAGTTGGTGAATGGCCAAGCTGTCTACTTTCTACTGTTCATGTGTGAATAGGATTGTAACGCCGTGGAGATCTGGCTTGGTATGGTCGATATTTGTAACTATAAAATAAAGTTATTGGTGCGGAAATCCCCACCTCTCTGTCTGATTACTCGCTGGGCTAACGGCTAACCCTGCTAGCCTCCCCACCTTCACCAAGCTCACGTTACAACACACACACACACACGTCAACAATTAAATGGTACAGAAGCTTCCTCTACTGCCTCTGCCTCTACTGTTGCTGTTCTCGTCGCCGTTGCTGTGCTGTCTCGGAGCCACTCGGACGAGTGATCCTTGGTTCTACGCTCTCAACTTGTCTCAAAGTTAGGCGACATCATCTCCTCCTGCTAACCATCCGCAAACATGCACACACGCCCTCACACACACACTCTGATCAGCTGGGAGCTCTAGAGCGCACTAAATATGCGCACTTCTTCACGCAGTTCAAAGAGTCTCATTAAAACTTTACCATGAGAAAACCACCTCACCTCTGTGTGAAAGAGAAGTGCTTCGTGGTCTGATCCCAGTTTCATGGCAGTGGCAGAGTCTGCTTTGCAGTGGCTGAGATTTAATGAAATGAACAATCGTAACTGATGTCTGGAGAACATCACAAAGCTCTGGCCTGAGACACCTCCCAGCGAGTGCTTCCCTGTGGATTATGCAGTGCAGAAATTTCACATGGGGAGCTACCTCCAACACGTAGGCCCTTAAACCTTTTCTTGCCCCCTGCATAGCTCCAGCTCCATCTGTGCACACAGATACACAGTTCTCCCATCTCAGTCCCTCTTTTTGGATGTTACAGTCCAGCTTGTGTCCTGTCCAGTGCATGTTCCCTGCATTGATGAGCAAAATAACATATCTTCATGCAATTTTCGCTTCGTAGCTGTACCTCACACAGACCAGCAGCTGCGCATCTCCTGACACATCTGTGCACTCATCAAGTTGAAGGGAAAATCTTCCACTCTTCCTCACTCTGTCAATGAGCTGATCTTTAATGTCATTTGCCATGTCCTGAATGTGGCGCCCCATAGTGTCATTTGAAAGGGGAATGGTTAAAGGAGTGTTAGATATTTTTCCCCCGTGCGTTGCTCTTGTCATCGCTACGGCTGCCGGACGTGTGAGACTCGTGTGAGCCTTTTTGGATTGAAGAAACATACAGGAAACATACAGGGCTCACAACAAAACGGTCGAGCAAACACATTTTTACAGAGACCTCAACCTCAACCTCAAGAAAACATCTTTACAAAGTTCACCCAAGGGTACTTACAATCTCAACAGCAACACGGCATCCGATTCACAGTCACAACTTGGGATTTCCCCTCGGGGATAAATAAAGTTAATCTTATCTTGTTCATCATCTTGTGTAGACCTACTACCCTACAAGGTATGATTTGTAAGATTTGCGCATGAAAATGTGAAAAATGTACAAAACCTGGGTTATGCATTTGGTTGAGTTGTATAATTTCAGTTTCTCTCAACAATGTTTTACGCCAGAGAAATCCGTAGTTGAATTATTGGTAATAAGTCATTATTACTGGACCAACCGTTCGATGGTTGGTCGAATATGAGTGGCGTTATATGGCCATACGTGTGTAGTGTAATCCAGTGGAGGGCAAATGTATTAACATGGAACGCAAATCTGTTAGTGGTTGTGCTACTTTCACTCATGCAAGCCACCAAGCAAATGCAGTGTTGTTTTGTTTTCTCTCTCTCTCTCTCTCTCTCTCTCTCTCTCTCTCTCTCTCTCTCTCTCTCTCTCTCTCTCAAACACATGGACAAACAAGCTTTCTGTGAACATGCCCCTCCACTCTGTGCTCACTCTGAATGAAAAGTTGCTCATGGAGGAAGGATTGTTGTTGACAAATAATGACGACTCGGTTTTTGTCATCTAAATATTTGTTGCTGCGCTGCTGGAACGGCACTGCTAAACAACAACGGTTCAGATGGTGAGATTTTGCAGAGCTGTCGCATTGCACTGTGAGAGGATGGAGAGGATTGTTCTATTTTTACAAGTGTGGAAAAAAACGTTCCTCTCTTGTGGAATGGATATTGGGAAAAACTCCTGAGTTTAAAACAGAGAATTATATAGTAACACGTTGCATGTGGTCATAACAAGTTAGGCATTACGAGAAAATGTTTCATAGATCTGGGAAATCAGAGGAGCCGCGGTGGATTTTCCACTTGATTTCAACACTTCCTTTCTGACCTCATCTTATTGGACGATGAAGGAAATGACATGAAGCCGACCATGTCCAGAATATCAGCAATATAATCCCTTTGGAGGGATGTGATTGCTACATGCCATGTTCTTTTTGTGATACTGTTTTGCACAGGTTTTGCAATGGTTTGTATGTTAAATAATTTTCAAAAATCATATTTATTATAATAGTAGTAGGAAGTAGGAAATCCACCAAGTTAAAAAATATATAATGATATAAAGATACGAAGTAAATCAAAATGAACAATCAATTAAAAACTATTGTAAAATGTACAGAAGAAAAATTGTAAATACAAATATTAAAAGCTTGTATTATTATTATCAAAAACACATGACATAATTAGAGTTTCAGAAGAACCAACAAACAGCTCAACCAAGGTTTTGAACCACTGTCTCCATAACTCTACACAAGCAGCTCCATCCACTGCACCACTGTGATGCTTGCTATGACATGTTCAGAGGTTAAACTTGACTGAGAAGTCAAACAATTGATGACATGACGACATCTGCACCAACCTTGACAGGACTTGAACCTGTGTCTACAGAACTGTACACAAGGACCTCTATCCACTGCACTACCATGGTGTCTTCCTTGACATGTTTGGAGACTTAGAAGTCAGACAATTATGTACTGATTGTAAGTCTCTTTGGACAAAAGCGTCTGCTAAATGCCCCCTCACAATTAAGTAACAGCTCAAGTTTTGTGGGGTGTTCATGAGGCCAACCTCAGCTGGCCTCGAACCTGTGTCTCCAGAACTACACAAGCAGCTCTATGCCTGCTTACATCATGTACACACTGAGCCAACAGGCTCCAGCTGTGTTGGCTCCTACCTGTGGTACACCTCTGGTACAGGCCTGGTCGTCTGGTGTTAACGCTGTTGTGGAATGTTCATTGACCATGTTCTGGATGGAAATGTTTGTTTTTTTTATAAGGTGAATGCCCACGAGATGTAAAGTAAAGTTGTAATTGAATAAACATTTGTCCATGTTTTTTAGACATGGGAAGGAAATTCGTTCTCTTGACCCATCCTATCGTACATATGATCAGCGCACGGGGAGCAAGTTGGGGTTCAAGGTTCAGTGTCTTGCTCAAGGACACTTCAACATGCAAGCAGTTTTGTGGAAGTGTGGATCAAGGGGATTGAACCGTGGACGACCAGCTCTGTCCCCGCTCTACCCACTAAGCTACTGCCACCCCGAAAAGCGTGCACCGCCCGGGAATCGAACCCGGGTCGCAAGAATGGGAATCTTGCATGATACCACTACACCAGCGGCGCCCTTAAGGGGAGGTTGTGGGGGGGCTCGGTTCTCTGCATTTGACCCATCCTATGTTACATAGGAGCAGTGGGCAGCCGTGGTCAGCGCCCGGGGAGCTAGTTGGGGTTCAGTGTCTTCCTTATTCCTTATAATTGTTGTCACAGTTTATTTGTAGTTCAAAAGAGGGTACTGCACACCAACCTCAGGCAAGAAGTGCAGTTTGAAAACACGCTACAGCTTTTGTTAACTATTATATTCTTCAACGTATAACTACATTCTCTGAAATTTCTTAAATTGTATCGACCCCCACTGAAATTAATTGCTGACTATGCCAATGGCGCAAATACAAATCACAACCTTAATTAAATGTGTCATGAGACAGGAGGCCTACGCAGGAGAAATAAAGTATGTAGCTTACAATAACAATAAAGTATAGACGTATAGGCCTACATGACGTGTATACAGGAAGAAATGCATTGGCGTTTTTGATGGGAGTAACAGGCCTGCATGAAGCACGTTTGACGCTGTCCGTGGTGCTTATGCATTCCCCCCTTTTCTATAGAACCCGTGTGTTTTCTGTTGTGCTTTGAAGACTTATTGTCCACATCGCATGCTCTTCCCATGATCATGCTTCAGTAACATACACCCATGGCCGATTCAGAGGGTCAGACTGGCTGTTTTTTTTTGTAGTTTGTATTTGTATATTAGATAGGAAAAATGGGGACCAAATGTCAAAGAAATATACTTTGTGTGCATCTAAAATTGCTTAAAAGGTCAACTTTGAGGTGATTTCATATTAACGTTTTTAATTTTTTTTATTTCAACACAACACTATTTGCCTATTCCACAAGAATCATCTTTCCATCATCATGTTTTGTGGTTTACATTTTAGGTTTGAGAGACAATTAGATTAGATTAGATTTAGATTAGATTCAACTTTATTGTCATTGTGCAGAGTACAAGTACAGGGACAACGAAATGCAGTTGGCGTTCTAACCAGAAGTGCAAATAAACTATTAAGGTGCAGGTTGAAATGCAGATTAAGGTGCAGAGTGCAATATTGAAAAACAGGTAAAGTGGCAGTAGTGGTTAAAGTGACGGTAAACAGTGCAAGTGGAGGTAGTGATTGTCGAGGTAGTAACGGATAACAGTAGCAATGTAAACAGGCTGTAAACAGTGTAAAAGTAGTGCAATACAAGGTACAGGTTCTGCAATAGTGCTATACAAGTTTTTTGGAAGTGTGGATCAAGGGGATTCAGACGAAACGGAACCGACCCTACGGTTAGATGGACGACGCGCTCTGTCCACCCGCTCTATCCACTGAGCTACTGCCACCCCGAAAAGCGTGCACCGCCCGGGAATCGAACCCGGGTCGCAAGAATGGGAATCTTGCATGATACCACTACACCAGCGGCGCCCTTAAGGGGCGGGTGTGGGGGGGCTTACTTCTCTGCATTTGACCCATCCTATGTTACATAGGAGCAGTGGGCAGCCGCGGTCAGCGCCCGGGGAGCAAGTTGGGGTTCAGTGTCTTCCTAAAGGACACTTCGACATGCGGACAGTTGGAGGAGGGAATCAAACCGCCGACCCTACGGTTAGTGGAAGACCCGCGCTACCGACTGAGCTACTGCCGCCCCATTCACGTCCATTTAAGCCTCCAAATATATCAAACAGCAAAAGTGTCCTTGGCTCTTCCTCCTGCTGGCTGTAAGGCGCTTACCCCCCAACCCGCACCCTCCATCCATCCATCCATCCATTTCTGCCGCTTATCCGGGGTCGGGTCGCGGGGGCAGCAGCCTGAGGAGGGAAGCCCAGACTTCCCTCTCCCCAGCCACTTCGTCCAGCTCTTCCGGGGGGATCCCGAGGCGTTCCCAGGCCAGCCGAGAGACATAGTCCCTCCAGCGTGTCCTGGGTCTTCCCCGTGGCCTCCTCCCGGAGGGACGTGCCCGGAACACCTCCCCAGGGAGGCGTCCAGGAGGCATCCTCACTGGATGCCCGAGCCACCGCAACTGGCTCCTCTCGATGCGGAGGAGCAGCAGTTCTACTCTGAGCCCCTCCCGGATGACCGAGCTTCTCACCCTATCTCTAAGGGAGAGCCCGGACACCCTGCGGAGGAAACTCATTTCGGCCGCTTGTATTCGCGATCTCGTTCTTTCGGTCACTACCCACAGCTCGTGACCATAGGTGAGGGTAGGAACGTAGATTGACCGGTAAATCGAGAGCTTCGCCTTTCGGCTCAGCTCCTTCTTCACCATGACGGACCGGTGCAGAGCCCGCATCACTGCCGACGCCGCACCGATCCGTCGGTCAATCTCCCGCTCCATCCTCCCCTCACTCGTGAACAAGACCCCGAGATACTTGAACTCCTCCACTTGAGGCAGAATCTCCTCCCCGACCCGGAGAGTGCACTCCACCCTTTTCCGGCCGAGAACCATGGCCTCGGATTTGGAGGTGCTGATCCTCATCCCAGCCGCTTCACATTCGGCTGCGAACCGCTCCAGTGAGAACTGAAGGTCACGGCCCGATGAAGCCAACAGGACAAGATCATCTGCGAAAAGCAGTGACGCAATCCTGAGGCCACCGAACCGTAACCCCTCAACGCCCTGGCTGCGCCTAGAAATTCTGTCCACAAAAGTTGTGAACAGAATCGGTGACAAAGGGCAGCCCTGGCGGAGGCCAACCCTCACCGGAAACAGGCTCGACTTACTGCCGGCAATGCGGACCAAGCTCTGGCACCGGGAGTACAGGGACCCGATGGCCCGTAACAGCGGGCCCGGTACCCCATACTCCCGGAGCACCCCCCACAGGGCTCCCCGAGGGACACGGTCGAACGCCTTCTCCAAGTCCACAAAGCACATGTAGACTGGTTGGGCGAACTCCCATGCACCCTCGAGTACCGCGCCAAGGGTATAGAGCTGGTCCACAGTTCCACGGCCGGAACGAAAACCACATTGCTCCTCCTGAATCCGAGGTTCGACTATCCTACGGACCCTCCTCTCCAGGACCCCCGAATAGACCTTACCGGGGAGGCTGAGGAGTGTGATCCCCCTGTAGTTGGAGCACACCCTCCGGTCCCCCTTTTTGAAGAGGGGAACCACAACCCCGGTCTGCCAATCCAGAGGCACTGCCCCCGATGTCCACGCGATGCTGCAGAGACGTGTCAACCAAGACAGCCCCACAGCATCCAGGGCCTTTAGGAACTCAGGGTGGATCTCGTCCACCCCCGGGGCCTTGCCACCGAGGAGCTTTTTAACCACCTCGGCGACCTCGGCCCCGGAGATAGGAGAGTCCCCCCCCGAGTCCCCAGACCCTGCTTCCTCAGTGGAAGGCGTGTTGGTGGGATTGGGGAGGTCTTCAAAGTATTCCCCCCACCGATTCACAACGTCCCGAGTCGAGGTCAGCAGCGCCCCGTCTCTCCCATACACGGTGTTGACAGAGCACTGCTTCCCCCTCCTGAGACGCCGGATGGTGGTCCAGAACCTCCTCGAAGCCGTTCGGAAGTCCTTCTCCATGGCCTCACCAAACTCCTCCCACACCCGAGTTTTTGCCTCCGCAACCGCCGACGCCGCGCCCCGCTTGGCCCGCCGGTACCCATCAGCTGCCTCAGGAGTCCCACGGGCCAAAAAGGCCCGGTAGGACTCCTTCTTCAGCTTGACGGCATCCCTTACCGCTGGGGTCCACCAGCGGGTTCGGGGGTTGCCGCCGCGACAGGCACCGACGACCTTACGGCCACAGCTCCGGTCGGCCGCTTCAACAATGGAGGCACGGAACAAGGTCCACTCGGACTCTATGTCCCCCGCCTCCCCCGGGACATGGTTGAAGCTCTCCCGGAGGTGGGAGTTGAAGCTCGTTCTGACAGGAGATTCAGCCAGACGTTCCCAGCAGACCCTCACAGAACGTTTGGGTCTGCCAGGTCTGACCGGCATCTTCCCCCGCCATCGGAGCCAACTCGCCACCAGGTGGTGATCAGTTGACAGCTCCGCCCCTCTCTTCACCCGAGTGTCCAAGACATGCGGCCGCAAGTCCGATGATACAACTACAAAGTCGATCATCGAACTGCGGCCTAGGGTGTCCTGGTGCCAAGTGCACATGTGGACACCCTTATGCTTGAACATGGTGTTCGTTATGGACAGTCCATGACGAGCACAGAAGTCCAACAACAAAACACCACTCGGGTTCAGATCAGGGGGACCGTTCCTCCCAATCACGCCCCTCCAGGTCTCACTGTCATTGCCCACATGGGCGTTGAAGTCCCCCAGCAGAACAAGGGAGTCCCCAGACGGGGCGCTTTCTAACACCCCCTCCAAGGACTCCAGAAAAGGTGGGTACTCTGAACTGCCGTTCGGTGCATAAGCACAAACGACAGTCAGGACCCGTCCCCCCACCTGAAGGCGGAGGGAGGCTACCCTCTCGTCTACCGGGGTGAACCCCAACGTACAGGCGCCGAGCCGGGGGGAAACAAGCATTCCCACCCCCGCTCGGCGCCTCTCCCCAGGGGCAACTCCAGAGTGGAAAAGAGTCCAACCCCTCTCAAGGACACTGGTTCCGGAGCCCAAACTGTGTGTCGAGGTGAGCCCGACTATGTCCAGCCGGTACCTCTCAGCCTCGCACACCAGCTCAGGCTCCTTCCCCGCCAGAGAGGTGACATTCCACGTCCCCAGAGCTAGCTTCTGCAGCCGAGGGTCGGACCGTCCAGGTCCCCGCCTCCTGCTGCCGCCCAGCTCACATTGCACCCGACCCCTTTGGCCCCTCCCACGGGTGGTGAACCCATGGGAAGGGGGTCCCGCGTCGTCCCTTCGGGCTGTGCCCGACCGGGCCCCGCGGGCGTAGACCCGGCCACCAGGCGCTCGCCAACGGGCCCTTCCCCCAGGCCTAGCTCCAGGGGTGGGCCCCGGTGACCCACGTCCGGGCAAGGGAAACCCACTTCCAAAAATCGTATTCTTCATTGGGGTCATCTTTGTCACCGCTTACCCCCCAACCCGCACCCTCTCTTACTAAACATCCGCACAGCAATCAGGTCCTCATCTTAGCCCTCCTTGCGCACACACGTCCCGGCATCATATCAGATCAGATGCTGCCGGATCCCTCCTGACGCATCCCATCTCCACATTGACATTTCACAGGGTTTCGTGTTGGACGGTCTCCTGTTTACAGGTGCGCCAGGAGGTGTGTCTCTCTGTAGTGGTTAAAGTGACGGTAAACAGTGCAAGTGGAGGTAGTGATTGTCGAGGTAGTAACGGATAACAGTAACAATGTAAACAGGCTGTAAACAGTGTAAATAATGTGCAAGTAGTGCAATACAAGACAATGTACAGGTTCTGCAATAGTGCGCTACAACAGTTTTTTGGAAGTGTGGATCAAGGGGATTGAACCACCGACCCTATGGTTAGATGGACGACCTGCTCTGTCCACCCACTCTACCCACTGAGCTACTGCCACCCCGAAAAGCGTGCGCCGCCCGGGAATCGAACCCAGGTCGCAAGAATGGGAATCTTGCATGATACCACTACACCAGCAGCGCCCTAAAGGGGAGGGTATGGGGGGGCTTGGTTCTCTGCATTTGACCCATCCTATGTTACATAGGAGCAGTGGGCAGCCGTGGTCAGCGCCCGGGGACCAAGTTGGGGTTCAGTGTCTTCCTCAAGGACACTACGACATGAGGACAGTTGGATGAGGAAATTGAACCGCCGACCCTACGGTTAGTGGATGACCCGCTCTACCGACCGAGCTACTACTAAGTTAAATGCAAGTTAAATTGCAATTGCAATAGTTAAATGCAAGCTCTTAAAGTCAGGTCGGTCAAAAAGTGAGAACCTGTATGCATACATAGTAAACATCCTTGGTAGCTATCGATAGTGCAAAAATAGGTGTGCAAATGAACAGAATGTGCAAGATGCAAGATGTGCAAATGTGCAAAATTTTACAAGGTATTCCAGGTACAACATATGAATAGACCTAAAATAACAACGGCTAGAAGACAGTCCAAGGTGTGTGGTGTGGTGTGTGTGTGTAGTTTGGAGTTCAGTCCATTGTTCAGTCCATTGTCTGGTGGTGTTGGGGCTTCCTAGAGCCTGATGGCTGATGGGATGAAGGAGCCCCCCAAGCGCTTTGAGGCACGTGGCTGAGTGAGCCTGTGGCTGAACGTGTTCCTGAGTTGCTTCAGTTCGGCATAGAGAGGAAGAGAGGGGTAGTCCGGGATCGCCAGCAGCTTTCCCCTCGTCCTCCTCACTGTCACCGCCTCCACACAGTCCAGCTTCATCCCCACCGCAGAGCTCGCCTTCCTCCCCGGCTTGTACAGCTTACTGGCACCACCGCTCCCAATGCCTCCTCCCCAGCATACAGCAGCGAAGAAGGTGACACTGGCCACCGCAGACTGGTAGACCATCCGTAGCAGCCTAGTGCACACATTGAGAGATGACAGATGGACAGTGCAGTTGGTAGATAGACAGTGGTTATCAATGAGATGAACAGACCTAAAATAACAACGGCTAGAAAACAGCCGGGGGTGTGTGGTGTGTTATACAAATCCATTATTTGGTGGTACTGGCGCTTCCGAGACGTTGGGAGCGGGTGGTTGAGGTGTTGTAGAGCCTGATAGCTGATGTGATGAAAGAGCCCCCAAGCGCTTTGAGGCACGTGGCTGAGTGAGCCTATGGCTGAACGTGCTCCTGAGTTGCCTCAGCTCGGCATAGAGAGGGTGAGAGGGGTGTCCAGGATCGCCTGCAGCTTTCCCCTCATCATCCTCTCTGTCACCGCCTCCACATAGTCCAGCTTCATCCCTACCGCAGAGCTCGCCCTCCTCACCAGCTTGTTCAGCTTACTGGCACCACCGCTCCCAATGCCTCCTCCCCAGCACAAAACGGCGAAGAAGGTGACACTGGCTACCACCAACTGGTAGAACATCCGTAGCAGCCTAGTGCACAAATTGAAGAATCTGAGCCTCCTCAGGAAGAACAGCCTACTCTGTCCCTTCCTGTAGAGGGCCTCGGTGTTGTCTGACCAGTCCAGTTTATTGTTCAGGTTCAGACTATGCCAATAGTGTGAATACAAATCACAACATTAATTAAATGTGTCATGAGACAGGAGGTCTACGCAGAAGAAATAAAGTATGTAGCTTACAATAACAATAAAGTATAGACGTAGGCCTACATGACATATATACAGGAAGAAATGCATTGGTGTTTTCTATGGGAGTAACAGGCCTGCATGAAGCACGTTTGACGCTGTCCGTGGTGCTTATGCATTCCCCCCTTTTCTATAGAACCTGTGTGTCTTCTGTTGTGCTTTAAAGACTTATTGTCCACATGGCATGCTCTTCCCATGATCATGCTTCAGTAACATACACCCATGGCCGATTCAGAGGGTCAGACTGGCTGTTTTTTTTTGTAGTTTGTATTTGTATATTAGATAGGAAAAATGGGGACCAAATGTCAAAGAAATATACTTTGTGTGCATCTAAAATTGCTTAAAAGGTCAACTTTGAGGTGATTTCATATTAACGTTTTTAATTATTTTTATTTCAACAGAACACTATTTGCCTATTCCACATCTTTCCATCATCATGTTTAGCGGTTTACATTTTAGGTTTGAGAGACAATTAGATTAGATTAGATTTAGATTAGATTCAACTTTATTGTCATTGTGCAGAGTACAAGTACAGGGACAACGAAATGCAGTTGGCATTCTAACCAGAAGTGCAAGTAAGCTATTAAGGTGCAGGTTGAAATGCAGATTAAGGTGCAGAGTGCAATATTGAAAAACAGGTAAAGTGGCAGTAGTGGTTAAAGTGACAGTAAACGGTAAACAGTGCAAGTGGAGGTAGTGATTGTCTAGGTAGTAACGGATAACAGTAGCAATGTAAACAGGCTGTAAACAGTGTAAACAATGTACAAGTAGTGCAATACAAGACAATGTACAGGTTCTGCAATAGTGCGCTAGTGCAATACAACAGTTTTTTGGAAGTGTGGATCAAGGGGATTGAATCACCGACCCTACGGTTAGATGGACGACCCATTCTGTCCACCCGCTCTACCCACTGTGCTACTGCCACCCCGAAAAGCGTGCACCGCCCGGGAATCGAACCCGGGTCGCAAGAATGGGAATCTTGCATGATACCACTACACCAGCAGCGCTCTTAAGGGGAGGGTGTGGGGGGGCTAGTTTCTCTGCATTTGACCCATCCTATGTTACATAGGAGCAGTGGGCAGCCGTGGTCAGCAAGTTGGGGATCAGTGTCTTCCTCAAGGACACTTCGACATGCGGACAGTTGGAGGAGGGAATCGAACCGCCGACCCTACGGTTAGTGGAAGACGTGCTCTACCGACTGAGCTACTGCCGCCCCATTCACGTATTCACGTCCATTTAAGCCTCCAAATATATCAAACAGCAAAAGTGTCCTTGGCTTAACCTGGCTGTGAAGACATGCAGACTAATCCTGAGTTGAACCTTAATTTGACAATTTGCTCTTCCTCCTGCTGGCTGTAAGGCGCTTACCCCCCCCCCCCCCCCCCCCCAACCCGCACCCTCTCTTACTAAACATCCGCACGGCAATCAGGTCCTCATCTTAGCCCTCCTTGCACACACACGTCCCGGCATCATATCAGATCAGATGCTGCCGGATCCCTCCTGACGCATCCCATCTCCACATTGACATTTCACAGGGTTTCGTGTTGGACGGTCTCCTGTTTACATGTGCGCCAGGAGGTGTGTCTCTCTGTAGTGGTTAAAGTGACGGTAAACAGTGCAAGTGGAGGTAGTGATTGTCGAGGTAGTAACGGATAACAGTAGCAATGTAAACAGTAGCGATGTTAACAGGCTGTAAACAGTGTAACT
Organism: Urophycis tenuis; assembly: GCA_036785325.1. Classification (NCBI taxonomy): domain Eukaryota; kingdom Metazoa; phylum Chordata; class Actinopteri; order Gadiformes; family Phycidae; genus Urophycis; species Urophycis tenuis. The sequence continues at coordinate 903,683 of JAXIVH010000027.1, forward strand.
AATGTACAAGTAGTGCAATACAAGAAAATGTAAAGGTTCTGCAATAGTGTGCTAGTGCAATACAACAGAACGGGTACAATAGATGAATGCGGATTGTATTGATATGGGGGTGGGGGGGGGGCAATGGCAGTTAAGAATAAATAATACAATAAATAACAATTCCATAAATAATATGTCCAGGGGGGGGTCCAGGTATTGGGTGGGCAAGGGTGTATGTCCTTGGGGTTGTGGAGTTCAGAAGGGTGACAGCCTGAGGGAAAAAGCTTCTCCTGAACCTGCTGGTCCGGGTGCTCAGGGACCTGTAGCTATTTCCAGAGGGGAGGAGGGTAAACAGTCTATGGTTGGGGTGAGAGCTGTCCTTTCCAGAGGGGAGGAGGGTAAACAGTCTATGGTTGGGGTGAGAGCTGTCCTTTCCAGAGGGGAGGAGGGTAAACAGTCTATGGTTGGGGTGAGAGCTGTCCTTTCCAGAGGGGAGGAGGGTAAACAGTCTATGGTTGGGGTGAGAGCTGTCCTTTGCGATGCTGCGCGCCTTACGCAGGCACCACTTCCTCCAGACAGCCTTGATGGAGGGGAGTGGGGAACCAGTGATGCGTTGGGGCAATTTTCACCACCCTCTGCAGTGCTTTCCGGTCCGAGGCGGGGCAGTTACCATACCACACTGTCACACAGTTGGTTAGTATGCTCTCGATGGTGCTGCGGTAGAAGTTCACCAGGATCTGAGGAGACAGGTGGACCTTTTTTAGTCTCCTCAAGAAGAGGCGCTGGTGAGCCTTCTTGATCAGGGCAGTGGTGTTGAGGGACCAGGATAGATTCTCAGAGATGTGGACTCCCAGAAACTTGAAGTTGGTTACCCGCTCAACCTCCTTCCCGTTGATGTGGAGGGGGGTGTGCGTGCCACCTCTAGTTTTCCTGTAGTCCACGATGATCTCCTTGGTCTTTGTGGCGTTGAGGGACAGGAGTATCACCACTTTATTTATTGCAATGCTGGGTAATAATAGCTGAACTTGTGAGAATGTCTATTGTATTTCCTAATGGTATATAACAGTAAGTTTACGGAGCCTCTTTATCTCCACGAAGAGCATTATCATGTTCCCACCTCACATTGTACCACAGTGCCACCGTGTGGCAGCAATAGCATGCTTCAATTATTTCGTTTATACACTGCAAGTTGGTGTGTAAATTGGTGCATTGTGCTCGTTGTCATGATAAACTGTTTGAATGTCACCAGAATCTGCCGAACGTTCCATCTCCCATGAGGCCTTCTTGTTTGGAAAATACTACACAATATTGCCAATTTGATAAAGAATGCACTTCAAACTTCAAAACAATAAAGTTTAGAAAGTTTCTACTGGAAATTGTCTTGAAATGGTCTACTTCCAGAGAGTTGAATAAAATCGAGCACCGTCACTGACTTCCCATCCGTAGGTACCTACTATAAATACAAATGGAACTCTCACTTTCATCGGTACCAGGTGCTATATTGGACAACATAACTTTGGGGCCTGGCTTAAAGACTCCCGGCATGGCTCGTCAGGCGTGGTCGGCGTGGGACCAACGGGGAGAGCAGAGACGAGAGAGCGACGCCTGGCGAGCCGTGCTTGGGAGCATGTATCCCTAGAGCGCCTGCGCCTTTTTGATAATTATTGCAGGCCTATATCCATGGGAATGCGGAGGTTCATCTCGCTCTTTTAATTGCGCACAAGCCTCGTCCTGAATGAGCCACGTCAGCGAGCGGGTCTCCATCAGAGCCAAATGAGCAGCATCCCTAAATAGGATAGATGTTGGCCTACACACATGCTGAACCGAGCACTACCTTCTGAGTAACTGTTAGCCTACCGAAGGGAGAAAAACAAACGTAGTGATCCAAGTGAAACTGATGTTGAGCCTATTTTGAAGACCACAACAAACGATGTTTTAAAGACAATCTACCTATAAAGCAAGACACTGTCACTGTGTCTATGGCTCGCATATCGCGCTGACTGTTTGTCAGATCGACCTAAGATTTTGAATATGGTTGAGCATGGCCCGATGGTGTGCATCCTTGATTTAGGAGTAGTTTAATTTTTTGCTGAATTTTTACGCTACGGCCATGCACACTTTCTACGGATGGCCGAGGAATAGCACAAACTTGGAAAAACACCATCTTTCAACTGTGGCTGTTCATATTTGTAGATATCCTCCATGTCTCAGTAATCTAATCTGTAAGCAGTATTTATTTAAGTTTCCCCACGCTGTGTAGATATCCTCCATGTCTCAGTAATCTCATCTGTACGTAGTATAAGTTTCCCCACGCTGCTCATCGTGTTTGCTGACATGGCTACAACATGGTCTAATATTGTGTTTCATTTGAATTTAAGAAAGCATGTCATTAGTTGTAATCAGATTAAAATTACTTATCCAAGACACTGTGCGTTACTATTTTTCATATAAACAGGTTGTTGCAGAGACAGACCCACCTCTTCATTGTGTATTCTTGAGCTGAGCTGCGCATCACGGCTAGGCTACGCTCTGACACGACGTCTTTCTCCAGTCCCGTTAGCATGGTTGAAATGCTTAAAGCTAAACAATCTTTAGCATATTATTCCAATAGCAGCAGGATGTAGGCTACCAAAAGATTAGAAAGTCTTCCGTTCAAAATGGGTAGGCTACTATATCCAGTTTAGTTCGGCTTTAGCGAACCTGAAAGCAGATGAGCAAAGCATGTGTTTGGTAAAGGCTGCTCCACACCGACCCGATGTCGGCCGTCGGCGGCATAGTCTTAAGGCGAGGTCTAACATGGTTCAAATGCTTAAAGCTAAACAATCTTTAGCATAATATTCCAATAGTAGCAGGATGTAGGCTACCAAAAGTTTAGAAAGTCAGACTATGTAAGAGTATGTAGTACATACTCTTACATAGTACATAGTATGTACAAACAGTGTACATACTATGTACACTGTTTGTACATCCAACCTTCAAACACAGCCTATTTTGGCCATACATGAAAAATCTACTTCAGCTCCCGCTTTTCTATAGAATAAATACTTCGAATTGTACTCGTATGAGAAAGCACTGCAAGACTTTGGCCCCGCTAGAGCAACGGGTAGCGCGCCTGCCAGTAAGGCTAAATCCTTGACAATGACAATGAATTCGGTTCGATTCCGGCCCGCGGTCATTAGCTGCATATGTCTGGTTCGCTTTAGCATACTTTACCGCAGTGTTTCTCAACCGGGGTGCCGTCTGACATCCTCAGGGGTGCCGTAGAAACGTGGCTAACACTAGGCTAATAAAAGGAAATTGAAATAAATCAATGCATTAGGGCTGGGCGATTAATTGAATTTTGATTTCGATTACGATTTTGGCTTCCCTCGATCATTAAATCAAGATAATCGTAATAAAACGATCATTCTGCCACCCGCCGTGTTTTGTGTGGTAAATGGAGCGAACCCTTCTTTCTCCACCTGCGCACTCCGCTGCGCCCCGCCCCCGCCTGAAAACTTGCAAGATATGTCACGCGACCGTGTCTGCACCTCAAGCGAATACGACCAATCTATTTAACCACTTAAAAGTCCGCACACAGAGTAATACATGACCAAGCAATGAAGGAAAAAATTAAAAGCTCCTCCACTCCTGCCACCGCAACACAGTCCTCAATTAAGGAGACCCTATACAATGCCACCCCATATCCAGCCAGCTCCCGCAGGCATAAAGAAATAACAGATGCAATCGCATACATGATTGCCAAAGACATGTGCCCTATCAGCACCGTTAGCGACCCGGCGTTCAATAAACTGATAAACACATTGGACAAGCGGTATGTGTTACCACCACGTCACCATTTCAGTAGAATTGCGCTGCCTGCACTTTATGACGAATGTCGCGGAAAAGTTACACGAGAAGTGTCAATTATATATTATATTTTGCCACCACAAGGGATGTTTGAGTCGCACCATCAAACACATTTTTTGATTTAAAAAAAAAACAATCAATGAATAATCGTCTTTAATAATCGCAGTTACAATATCAATCAAAATAATCGTGATTATCATTTTTGACATAATCGAAAAGCCCTAGAATGCATCATTTTGTAATCTTTCTTCTAGCTTAATCATGCAGTTGAGTAAATGGAGGCCACACAGAGAAAGTAGTTTTCTAACGCCGAAGTTGACATACTGCTACCCTTTGCCACGACATATTTGTGTGAACTGAGCTTTTCGAGCTTAACTTGCATCTAGAACAGGTACAGAGAGCCCCTTAGAGCTGTGGATCAGGAGCTACGTGTGTGTCTGTCATCCATTCCTGCGAGAATAGAGCGATGGTGTGCATCCTCCCAGGCCCAAGTCTCTTACTGAGATTAAGTCACACTCCTGTGTGTGTGTGTGTGTGTGTGTGTGTGTGTGTGTGTGTGTGTGTGTGTGTGTGTGTGTCTGTGTGTATGTGTGTGTGTGTGTGTGTGTGTAGTTGTAGTAGCCTATGATGCTATATGCGTTAATGCATTTTGTTGGTCTTCAAGACCGTGTATTCTAATGATATAAGTGTAGTGTAATTTAGTGAAAAATTATTTGTGTTGTCTATCTTACTAGGCCCATCTTTTTTGGGGGGGGTAAAAATCAAGTTTGTTTTGATGTAATGAATGAGTCATTAACTTGTTTTACAGAGCTGGAATGACATTTAATTCCACAACATTTCTTTATTTCCATTATCATAATTTACATTAAAAAAAAAGTTTGGGGTGCCTTGAGATTTTTCATTCATGTAAAGGGTGCCACGACTGAAAAAAGGTTGAGAAACACTGCTTTACCGTATATCAACAAATGTGTGTGTTTATATATATATATATATATAAAATTAATAACGAATTACATCCTGACAGATACCAAATCTTTTATTAATTATTCCTAAGGTATTCCTATTTAGGTCTACGTTCTATTAAAACGCGCAGAGTAACCATCAAATTAACAAAAACCATCTACTTCATAGGTACTCACGCACACTGAATTAACCTAAAATACTAAATATTACCTCCACAATGAGTTTGCTGAAAGGTCCACTATGCAACTTTGGGCATTCCTGCTGGCCTTTTTTTTTTAAATTCTTTTCTTCCCGGGGGGTCTTTACGACAATGTCGTAACAACTCGTTGACGACGCTCCCACTTCTACGCTGACGTTCCGGACTGGAGGCTGCGACTCGCTAGAGCACTTCCTTGTGAGTCGCGATCTATGGAGCGTTCTGGGGAGACGAGGCTGGAGTGCTGCCTGGCATTCATGAACATTCGGAGTTTGGAACGACTTCCTAGTGTGTGGAGCACTTCCGCTTTTATTCTGCGCGTTTCTTTCGAAGAAAAGAAAAAGAGTGGATGCGGTCGAGCTGTTGTTTCTTTATTTGATGTGGTGCAAGCTGGAGGAGGATGTCGAGGTCGAATATCGGCGGATTGTACAGCGGAGGAGATTGTTGTATTGTCTTGATTTTTCCCCCCCCAAAAAAGATGGGCCTAGTAAAGATAGACAACACAAATAATTTTTCACTAAATTACACTACACTTATATCATTAGAATACACAGTCTTGAAGACCAACAAAATGCATAACGCATATAGCATCATAGGCTACTACAACTACACAGGAGTGTGACTTAATCTCAGTGAGAGACTTGGGCCTGGGAGGATGCACACAATCGCTCTATTCTCGCAGGAATGGATGACGGACACACACGTAGCTCCTGATCCACAGCTCTAAGGCGCTCTCTGTATCTGTTCTTGATGCAAGTTAAGCTCGAAAAGCTCAGTTCACACAAATATGTCGTGGCAAAGGGTAGCAGTAGGCCCTATGTCAACTACGGCGTTAGAAAACTATTTTCTCTGTGTGGCCTCCATTTACTCAACTGCATGATAAAGCTAGAAGAAAGATTACAAAATGATGCATTTATTTCAATTTCATTTTATTAGCCTAGTGTTAGCCACGCTTCTACGGCACCCCTGAGAATGTCAGATGGCACCCCAGGGTGCCGCGGCACCCCGGTTGAGAAACACTGGTCTAGCTGATTGTTTATCAAATGCAACGTTTATGCTTCATTCGTTTGTGCACATTTTGCTGACAAAATAGACAATTAGCGCTCATTTTTCTGACAGCTGTGTCACACGTTTTAATCCCTCTATGTGAACGCCCCCCTTGTCTCTCTTTGGGCGGGATAGGTTACTTAGAACCATACAACTTTTATTGCCTTAGGAGGGAGAAGGCTACTGTTATGACAAGGCTATTCTTATGCCAAACATATCAAAGAATAGGCTACTGCATATATATTTATATTTACTCCGTCCCCCGTGTACCAGTTCACTTTCAAGATATTTTTGTTATCTATACACCTACACACTCAACTATGAGACACATTATGAATGTAATAATGTACAGTAACAATATTGCCCAGTAAAAGCACTCAATTATGTTGTTGCAGGCCAGGCATTACTGCCAAATAAATGTGACCGTTCCGGTGCTGCAGAGATACTTTCAGGGAGAGGACACCCGCCCTGACTTTAGGCTAGGCCGACAGGCAATCCAGGTCCTCCTGGGGGCCCTCCAAACAGAGCGGCAGCACGGCTGGGGGCCAACATTGGAGACCCTGGTATTCCTGTTTTGGATAGCTACCGGGTCAGCCTATCGGGTTGTCTCGAGGGTATTTGGTATACCGATTACCTCAATCCACAGGACGGTGCACAGTATTGCTGAGGAGGTGGTGGCTGTCAGGGAGAATTTCATTTGGCTGCCACAAAGTGAAGAGGAGCTCTGAGCCATGGGGGAAGGGTTTGCCCAACTGGCAGGGCACCCTGCCTTCATTAGCAAGCAGCTGGGGCCGTCGATGGGTCCCACATTAAAATAAAGTCTCCTGGTGGCCCCGATGGTCAAGACTACCAAAACAGGAAGCTGTACCCTTCAATGGTGTTGCAGGCAATCTGTGACCATCTGGGCCGATTCATTGATACTTTTATGGGCTTCCCAGGAAGTGTACATGACTCACGGATCCTAAGGAACAGTTTCATTTACCTTGCTGGCAATTACCCCCCACCAGGATATTTTATCTTAGGTGATGGTGGTTACCCATGTCTTTTAGAGCCCATGGCGCTGATCACACCATATAAGCGGCCACTCAGAGGCATGGCAGAGCAAAGGTTCAATACTCATCACTCTCGGGCCCGCTCAATTGTTGAGCGTGCCTTTGGGATGATGAAAACCCGCTTCAGGTGTATCTTTTTAGAGGCACTTGAAGTACATAGTGAGTTTGTGCCAAAGGTATATGTAATTCCATAATTACCCATATTTATCCACTTACTGTACGTCATTGTTAAAACTGCTTATGGATTGACCTAATTATTAGAACTTAATTTACCTTCCTCTTTGTCTCATTAAACCTTTACCTTGTGCAGGTGGTGACTGCTTGTGCAGTGTTGCACAACATTTGCATCGGTGTGGGAGATGAGGTTGCGGTGGAGGACGTGGCCATGGGAGATGACCCCCCACCTGAAAGAGTGTGGCGCTGACTCCCGCAGTGGAGCTCCTTTGCGTGCAGCCCTGAGTAATGCCATGACCCCCTTGCAAGTGGCACCACAGGACCATGATTACTTTGCTTTGGTAAATATGATAACCAACATAGAAATGTCATCTGACTGTGTCACACTTTCAGTATTAACCTAAAGACCTCCCTTCTTTTCCACAGCCTGTGCCAACATAACCACAACATTTTACATTGTATTAATAAAATTCTATTCTTTAAAAAAAAAAAAAAAAAATCTAATTGTCTGGCAAACTCATTTATGCATCACATTTACACAGTATGGTTAATTATGCAGGTGAAAAAAGACAAAGAAACAATGTAAATTTAGATTTTGGAATTAATTAATTTATTATTACGCCTCAGTCACGCCTCTCAACCAATCGCTCGAGGAGCGAGAAGAAGCGCTCTGACCTCTCCCTTGCAGCGGCCTCTCTCCTCTCATCTGCCTGCCTCTGGTACAGGATGTCCTCCCTAACGAGAGCGAGGAAGGGATCCTCCCTCTCTCGTCTCCCCTGAGCACCTCTAACTACTGCTGCTCCTGACGCTGCTCCAGCCCCTGCGCCTTCTACTGCTCCTAGCTGTTCTCCTGCTGCAGCAGTGGCTGCGCCAGCGCCTGCTCCTCTCACCTCCTCCTCATCTACCTCCTCCTCTCTCACCCTAACCTGACTCGGGCTGGTGGGGAGAGAGCCCGAGATCACTGGCGGGGATACTGCTGCTGAACTGCCTAGTATTTCATCCATGACAGCATACCACCGCCATGTGCCTGCTGTATGGTTGCCGTCCTCGGTTCCCTGACCAGAGGCAGGACACTTGCATTCCTGACAATAAGGAAGACAAAACAACTGGGCTACTAGCAATCTAACTTCTCCCTGTTATACCAGCAATACTAGCAATCTAACATCTCCCTGTTATACCAGCAATACTAGCAATCTAACTTCTCCCTGTTATACCAGCAATACTAGCAATCTAACATCTCCCTGTTATACCAGCAATACTAGCAATCTAACTTCTCCCTGTTATACCAGCAATACTAGCAATCTAACGTCTCCCTGTTATACCTACAACAATGGCATAGTAAGAACGTTCTTAATGTAATGCTGTCATCTTACTCCTCACCTTATACGTTGTTTTTAGATTATCCCACTTTTTCTTTGCTTGCTGTGGGGTCACTTTTCCTGTCAAGCCCATTTGCTCAATCAAGATTCTATCAACACATAAGATAAGATAAGATATTCCTTTATTAATCCCCTTTAGCAGAAATTCACATTGACCAGCAGTACAAGGGGATAGAGGAGTGTGATTAAAAAAACCATAGACAATAAACAAATAGATTTACCTTAACAAGATTAAATTATATACGAGCTCTTAAAATCCGATCAGGTGAAAAAATTAGAACCTATATACATACATAGTACTCATCATTGAGATGGACAGTGCAATTGGTAGATGGACATACTGTACATAGTAGTCATCATTGAGATGAACAGTGCAATGGGTAGATGAATAGTGCAATTGGTAACAGAGACTTACTGAGTTGTAGATATGAAATTAAAAAGTAGATGTGCAGTATAAGTAAATTGCATAATTATATTTATATACGTTCTTTAAAAACTACAAACATTGCAATTCATTTGTGGTGCATTTGTTTAACAACATTATCAGGCAAGAAATCCTCACCTATAGCCATTAATGGCCGTATCCCTCCCCCCTGTGAATAGGTGTTTCAATGCCCCCCTCAGGCGCACAAACTCCTCCGTTTGCTGGGCTGACCCTAAAAAGAAGGAGTAAACACAAATACGGTAGTCATTAATGTGTTTATGTTATACGGTCGGGAAATGCGCTAATCGGTTATCTTGTTAGTCGTGAGTAAAAAGTGGCTGGCTACGTAGCACTACTATCGGAGTTCGCTGCTATTAACAAATTACTCCATGCAAAATAGACTATAGCCTATCCATGCACTGCAAATACGTTTAACAGAAGTCTCTACACTCAACATTTTTTTCTGCATGTCATGGTGAATTAATACGGCACAAATACTTCAAAAAAAATTAAAATAACTTCACTTACATTTGAACGTGTACTGCACTTTGTCTGCCATTTTTTTAAATAGCCCGCCGGTGAACGCAGAGGATTGTGGGTGTTTTAGGTCGACGGGGATCCATCGATGCATCCTTGAAAATTCTTCAGAATTCTCAAAACAAAGGGTGCGAAAAAGGCGCGAGTCTCAACTTTGGAACAGTGCTTGGCGGCGTTCTATGACGTAGCGTCCTTGAAGGGGCGTCCGTTGAGCATGCATTCTCCAGTTCGGAATATCATGTCAGAGTATGTGGACTTCTTTGTACATCCAACCTTCGAACACAGCCTATTTTGGTCATACATGAAAAATCGTGCGCCCTCGGACAGCTGTCACAACAGGCGGACCCGCAACGGAGCGGAGCACGGACGGAACCAGTGTGTTTTGACGGAGTTGAAGTACGCAGCCGTTCCGCAGCGGAGCGGATCTGCAGCCGTTCCGCATCCAGTGGACGCTCACTGGATGAACTCAATCGCGGTGCATGTTGGGGAAGCATAGCATTAGCCCATAGCAACCGAGCATTTGTTTGCAAATGACGTCCAACAAGTGGAACGCACATGAGATAGATGCATGTATCATTATTTATGCAAGATACACAACTACCCACGTAAGTGAAGAATTCCTGCTCAGGAATAAACTCTTAATTCATTAAGCACAATCAATACAAAAGACAGGATGATCCTAAGCGGGTTTTGATATGTTGGCCGCTTCTTTAAAGATGAGTTAATTGTGGTTCACCCAAGTACACCAATCGAGGATATGTTAGGCTGTGTAACACACTGGGGCCAAGCTGCGCGCCGCCGCCCACGCACGCACGCACACACGCACGCACGCACACACGCACACACACACACACCCACTGTAATAGTCAGTCTAGGTGTGCTACAATACTGGATAACGCCACTAGGTGGCGTTACCTCCTTTTTGGGTTACTTACGCAGCAGCCTTCTTGTACGCTATGTCTCCGAACTTCCACAAGAAAGGATCGCACTAAGAAAGACTATCCTGTAACGAGTTGGTGAATGGCCGAGCGGTCTACTTTCTACTGTTCATGTGTGAATAGGATTGTAACGCCGTGGAGATCTGGCTTGGTATGGTCGATATTTGTAACTATAAAATAAAGTTATTGGTGCGGAAATCCCCACCTCTCTGTCTGATTACTCGCTGGGCTAACGGCTAACCCTGCTAGCCTCCCCACCTTCACCAAGCTCACGTTACAACACACACACACACACACACACGTCAACAATTAAATGGTACAGTTGTACACAGAAGCTTCCTCTACTGCCTCTGCCTCTACTGTTGCTGTTCTCGTCGCCGCTGCTGTGCTGTCTCGGAGCCACTCGGACGAGTGATCCTTGGTTCTACGCTCTCAACTTGTCTCAAAGTTAGGCAGCTCCTGCTAACTATCCGCACACACGCCCTCACACACACACACACCTCTGATCAGCTGGGAGCTCTAGAGCGCACAAAATATGCGCACTTCTTCACGCAGTTCAAAGAGTCTCATTAAAACTTTACCATGAGAAAACCACCTCACCTCTGTGTGAAAGAAGTGCTTCGTGGTCTGATCCCAGTTTCATGGCAGAGTGGCAAAGAGTCTGCTTTGCAGTGGCTGAGATTTAATGAAATGAACAATCGTAACTGATGTCTGGAGAACATCACAAAGCTCTGGCCTGAGACACCTCCCAGCGAGTGCTTCCCTGTGGATTATGCAGTTCAGAAATTTCACATGGGGAGCTACCTCCAACACGCAGGCCCTTCAACCTTTTCTTGCCCCCTGCATAGCTCCAGCTCCATCTGTGCACACAGATACACAGTTCTCCCATCTCAGTCCCTCTTTTTGGATGTTACAGTCCAGCTTGTGTCCTGTCCAGTGCATGTTCCCTGCATTGATGAGCAAAATAACACATCTTCATGCAATTTTCCCTTCGTAGCTGTAACTCACACAGACCAGCAGCTGTGCATCTCCTGACACATCTGTGCCCTCATCAAGTTGAAGGGAAAATCTTCCACTCTTCCTCACTCTGTCAATGAGCTGATCTTTATTGTCATTTGCCATTTCCTGAATGTGGTGCCCCATAGTGTCATCTGAAAGGGGAATGGTTAAAGGAGTGTTAGATATTTTTTCCCCGTGCGTTGCTCTTGTCATCGCTACGGCTGCAGGACGTGTGAGACTCATGTGAGCCTTTTTGGATTGAAGGAAAATACAGGAAACATACAGGGCTCACAACACTACGGTCGAGCAAACACATTTTTACAGAGACCTCAACCTCAAGAAAACCACATTACAAAGTTCACCCAAGGGTACTTACACTCTCAACAGCAACACGGCATCCGATTCACAGTCACAACTTGGGATTTCCCCTGGGGGATAAATAAAGTTAATCTTATCTTGTTCATCATCTTGTGTAGACCTATAGGTATGATTTGTAAGATTTGCACATGAAAATGTGAAAAATGTACAAAACCTGGGTTATGTATTTGGTTGAGTTGTATAATTTCAGTTTCTCTCAACAATGTTGTACGCCAGAGAAATCCGTAGTTGAATTATTGGTAATTAGTCATTATTACTGGACCAACCGTTCGATGGTTGGTCGAATATGAGTGGCGTTATATGGCCATACGTGTGTAGTGTAATCCAGTGGAGGGCAGATTTATTAACATGGAACGCAAATCTGTTTGTAGTTGTGCTACTTTCACTCATGCAAGCCACCAAGCAAAAGTTTTTTTTCTCTCTCTCTCTCTCTCTCTCTCTCTCTCTCTCTCTCTCTCTCTCTCTCTCTCTCTCTCTCTCTCTCTCTCCAACACATGGACAAACAAGCTTTCTGTGAACATGCCCCTCCACTCTGTGCTCACTCTGAATGAAAAGTTGCTCATGGAGGAAGGATTGCTTTTGACAAATAATGACGACTCGGTTTTTGTCATCTAAATATTTGTTGCTGCGCTGCTGGAACGGCACTGCTAAACTAGAACGGTTCAGATGGTGAGATTTTGCAGAGCTGTCGCATTGCATTGTGAGAGGATGGAGAGGATTTGTTCTATTTTTACAAGTGTGGAATAAAACGTTCCTCTCTTGTGGAATGGATATTGGGAAAAACTCATGAGTTTAAAACAGAGAATTGTATAGTAACACGTTGCATGTGGTAATAACAAGTTAGGCATTACGAGAAAATGTTTCATAGATCTGGGCAATCAGAGGAGCCGCGGTGGATTTTCCACTTGATTTCAACACTTCCTTTCTGACCTCATCTTATTGGACGATGAAGGAAATGACATGAAGCCGACCATGTCCAGAATATCAGCAATATAATCCCTTTGGAGGGATGTGATTGCTACATGCCATGTTCTTTTTGTGATACTGTTTTGCACAGGTTTTGCAATGGTTTGTATGTTAAATAATTTTCAAAAATCATATTTATTATAATAGTAGTAGGAAGTAGGAAATCCACCAAGTTAAAAAATATATAATGATATAATGATACGAAGTAAATCAAAATGAACAATTAATTAAAAACTATTGTAAAATGTACAGAAGAAAAATTGTAAATACAAATATTAAAAGCTTGTATTATTATTATCAAAAACACATGACATAATTAGAGTTTCAGAAGAACCAACAAACAGCTCAACCAAGGTTTTGAACCACTGTCTCCATAACTCTACACAAGCAGCTCCATCCACTGCACCACTGTGATGCTTGCTATGACATGTTCAGAGGTTAAACTTGACTGAGAAGTCAAACAATTGATGACATGACAACATCCGCACCAACCTTGACAGGACTTGAACCTGTGTCTACAGAACTGTACACAAGGACCTCTATCCACTGCACTACCATGGTGCCTTCCTTGACATGTTTGGAGACTTAGAAGTCAGACAATTATGTACTGATTGTAAGTCTCTTTGGACAAAAGCGTCTGCTAAATGCCCCATCACAATTAAGTAACAGCTCAAGTTTTGTGGGGGGTTCATGAGGCCAACCTCAGCTGGCCTCGAACCTGTGTCTCCAGAACTACACAAGCAGCTCTATGCCTGCTTACATCATGTACACACTGAGCCAACAGGCTCCAGCTGTGTTGGCTCCTACCTGTGGTACACCTCTGGTACAGGCCTGGTCGTCTGGTGTTAACGCTGTTGTGGAATGTTCATTGACCATGTTCTGGATGGAAATGTTTTTTTTTTTTATAAGGTGAATGCCCACGAGATGTAAAGTAAAGTTGTAATTGAATAAACATTTGTCCCATGTTTTTTAGACATGGGAACGAAATTCGTTCGTTCTCTTGACCCATCCTATCGTACATATGATCAGCGCACGGGGAACTCAGTTGGGGTTCAAGGTTCAGTGTCTTGCTCAAGGACACTTCAACATGCAAGCAGTTTTGTGGAAGTGTGGATCAAGGGGATTGCACCGTGGACAACCCGCTCTGTCCCCGCTCTACCCACTAAGCTACTGCCACCCCGAAAAGCGTGCACCGCCCGGGAATCGAACCCGGGTCGCAAGAATGGGAATCTTGCATGATACCACTACACCAGCGGCGCCCTTAAGGGGAGGGGGTGGAGGGGCTCGGTTCTCTTCATTTGACCCATCCTATGTTACATAGGAGCAGTGGGCAGCCGTGGTCAGCGCCCGGGGAGCTAGTTAGGGTTCAGTGTCTTCCTTATTCCTTATAATTGTTCTCACAGTTTATTTGTAGATCAAAAGAGGGTACTGCACACCAACCTCAGGCAAGAAGTGCAGTTTGAAAACCCGCTACAGCTTTTGTTAACCATTATATTCTTCAACGTATAACTACATACTCTGACATTTCTTAAATTGTATCGACCCCCACTGAAATCAATTGCTGACTATGCCAATGGCGCAAATACAAATCACAACCTTAATTAAATGTGTCATGAGACAGGAGGCCTACGCAGAAGAAATAAAGTATGTAGCTTACAATAACAATAAAGTATAGATGTATAGGCCTACATGACGTATATGCAGGAAGAAATGCATTGGCGTTTTCTATGGGAGTAACAGGCCTGCATGAAGCACGTTTGACGCTGTCCGTGGTGCTTATGCATTCCCCCCTTTTCTATAGAACCCGTGTTTTCTGTTGTGCTTTGAAGAATTATTGTCCACATCACATGCTCTTCCCATGATAATGCTTCAGTAACATACACCCATGGCCGATTCAGAGGGTCAGACTGGCTGTTTTTTTTGTAGTTTGTATTTGTTTATTAGATAGGAAAAATGGGGACCAAATGTCAAAGAAATATACTTTGTGTGCATCTAAAATGGCTTAAAAGGTCAACTTTGAGGTGATTTCATATTAACGTTTTTAATTATTTTTATTTCAATGACTTCACACAACACTATTTGCCTATTCCACAAAACATCATCATGTTTTGTGGTTTACATTTTAGGTTTGAGAGACAATTAGATTAGATTAGATTCAACTTTATTGTCATTGTGCAGAGTACAAGTACAGGGACAACGAAATGCAGTTGGCGTTCTAACCAGAAGTGCAAATAAGCTATTAAGGTGCAGGTTGAAATGCAGATTAAGGTGCAGAGTGCAATATTGAAAAACAGGTAAAGTGGCAGTAGTGGTTAAAGTGACGGTAAACAGTGGAAGTGGAGGTAGTGATTGTCGAGGTAGTAACGGATAACAGTAGCAATGTAAACAAGCTGTAAACAGTGTAAATAATGTACAAGTAGTGCAATACAAGACAATGTACAGGTTCTGCAATAGTGCGCTACAACAGTTTTTTGGAAGTGTGGATCAAACCACCGACCCTACGGTTAGATGGACGACCCGCTCTGTCCACCCGCTCTACCCACTGAGCTACTGCCACCCCGAAAAGCGTGCGCTGCCCGAGAATCGAACCCGGGTCGCAAGAATGGGAATTTTGCATGATACCACTACACCAGCAGCGCCCTTAAGGGAAGGGTATGGGGGGGCTTGGTTCTCTGCATTTGACCCATCCTATGTTACATAGGGGCAGTGGGAAGCCGTGGTCAGCGCCCGGGGACCAAGTTGGGGTTCAGTGTCTTCCTCAAGGACACTACGACATGAGGACAGTTGGAGGAGGAAATTGAACCGCCGACCCTACAGTTAGTGGATGACCCGCTCTACCGACTGAGCTACTGCCGCCCCATTCACGTGTTCATGTCTATTTAAGCCTCCAAATATATCAAACAGCAAAAGTGTCCTTGGCTTAACCTGGCTGTGAAGACATGCAGACTAATCCTGAGATTAACCTTAATTTGACAATTTGCTCTTCCTCCTGCTGGCTGTAAGGATCTTACCCCCCCAACCCGCACCCTGTCTTACTAAACATCTGCATGGCAATCAGGTCCTAATCTTAGCCCTCCTCATTCCCATGTTTTTTAGACATGGGAACAAAATTAATTCTCTGCATTTGACCCTTCCTATCGTACATAGGAGCAGTGGGCTGCTATGATCAGCGCCGCGGAGCAAGTTGAGGTTCAGGGTTCAGTGTCTTGCTCAAGGACACTTCAACATGCAGACAGTTTTTTGGAAGTGTGGATCAAGGGGATTGAACCACCGAAACTACGGTTAGTGCTGTCCACCCGCTCTACCCACTGAGCTACTGCCACCCCGAAAAACGTGCGCTGCCCGGGAATCGAACCCAGGTCGCAAGAATGGGAATCTTGCATGATACCACTACACCAGCGGCGCCCTTAAGTTAAATGCAGATTAAATTGCAATCGCAATAGTTAAATGCAAGCTCTTAAAGTCAGGTCCGTGAAAAAGTAAGAACCTGTATGCATACATAGTAAACATCCTTGGTAGCTATCGATAGTGCAAAAATAGGTGTGCAAATGAACAGAATGTGCAAGATGCAAGATGTGCAAATGTGCAAAATTTTACAAGGTATTCCAGGTACAACATATGAATAGACCTAAAATAACAACGGCTAGAAGACAGTCCAAGGTGTGTGGTGTGGTGTGTGTGTGTAGTGTGGAGTTCAGTCCATTGTTCAGTCAATTGTCTGGTGGTGTTGGGGCTTCCTAGAGCCTGATGGCTGATGGGATGAAGGAGCCCCCCAAGCGCTTTGAGGCACGTGGCTGAGTGAGCCTATGGTTGAACGTGCTCCTGAGTTGCCTCAGCTCGGCGTAGAGAGGGTGAGAGGGGTTGTCCAGGATCGCCTGCAGCTTTCCCCTCATCCTCCTCTCTGTCACCGCCTCCACACAGTCCAGCTTCATCCCTATCACAGAGCTCGCCCTCCTCACCAGCTTGTTCAGCTTACTGGCACCACCGCTCCCAATGCCTCCTCCCCAGCACACAACGGCGAAGAAGGTGACACTGGCTACCACCGACTGGTAGAACATCCGTAGCAGCCTAGTGCACAAATTGAAGAATCTGAGCCTCCTCAGGAAGAACAGCCTACTCTGTCCCTTCCTGTAGAGGGCCTCGGTGTTGTCTGACCAGTCCAGTTTATTGTTCAGGTTCAGACTATGCCAATAGCGTGAATACAAATCACAACATTAATTAAATGTGTCATGAGACAGGAGGCCTACGCAGAAGAAATAAAGTATGTAGCTTACAATAACAATAAAGTATAGACGTATAGGCCTACATGACATATATACAGGAAGAAATGCATTGGCGTTTTTGATGGGAGTAACAGGCCTGCATGAAGCACGTTTGACGCTGTCCGTGGTGCTTATGCATTCCCCCCTTTTCTATAGAACCCGTGTGTTTTCTGTTGTGCTTTGAAGACTTATTGTCCACATCACATGCTCTTCCCATGATCATGCTTCAGTAACATACACCCATGGCCGATTCAGAGGGTCAGACTGGCTGTTTTTTTTGTAGTTTGTATTTGTATATTAGATAGGAAAAATGGGGACCAAATGTCAAAGAAATATACTTTGTGTGCATCTAAAATTGCTTAAAAGGTCAACTTTGAGGTGATTTCATATTAACGTTTTTAATTATTTTTATTTCAACACAACACTATTTGCCTATTCCACATCTTTCCATCATCATGTTTAGCGGTTTACATTTTAGGTTTGAGAGACAATTAGATTAGATTAGATTTAGATTAGATTCAACTTTATTGTCATTGTGCAGAGTACAAGTACAGGGACAACGAAATTCAGTTGGCGTTCTAACCAGAAGTGCAAATAAGCTATTAAGGTGCAGGTTGAAATTCAGATTAAGGTGCAGAGTGCAATATTGAAAAACAGGTAAAGTGGCAGTAGTGGTTAAAGTGAAGTGACGGTAAACAGTGCAAGTGGAGGTAGTGATTGTCAAGGTAGTAACGGATAACAGTAGCAATGTAAACAGGCTGTAAACAGTGTAAACAATGTACAAGTAGTGCAATACAAGACAATGTACAGGTTCTGCAATAGTGCGCTAGTGCAATACAACAGTTTTTTGGAAGTGTGGATCAAGGGGATTGAACCACCGACCCTACGGTTAGATGGACGACCCACTCTGTCCACCCGCTCTACCCACTGTGCTACTGCCACCCCGAAAAGCGTGCACCGCCCGGGAATCGAACCCGGGTCGCAAGAATGGGAATCGTGCATGATACCACTACACCAGCGGCGCCCTTAAGGGGAGGGTGTGGGGGGGCTCGTTTCTCTGCATTTGACCCATCCTATGTTACATAGGAGCAGTGGGCAGCCGTGGTCAGCAAGTTGGGGATCAGTGTCTTCCTTAAGGACACTTCGACATGCGGACAGTTGGAGGAGGGAATCGAACCGCCGACCCTACGGTTAGTGGAAGACGTGCTCTACCGACTGAGCTACTGCCGCCCCATTCACGTATACACGTCCATTTAAGCCTCCAAATATATCAAACAGCAAAAGTGTCCTTGGCTTAACCTGGCTGTGAAGACATGCAGACTAATCCTGAGTTGAACCTTAATTTGACAATTTGCTCTTCCTCCTGCTGGCTGTAAGGCGCTTACCCCCCCCCCCCCCCCCAACCCGCACCCTCTCTTACTAAACATCCGCACGGCAATCAGGTCCTCATCTTAGCCCTCCTTGCACACACACGTCCCGGCATCATATCAGATCAGATGCTGCCGGATCCCTCCTGACGCATCCCATCTCCACATTGACATTTCACAGGGTTTCGTGTTGGACGGTCTCCTGTTTACAGGTGCGCCAGGAGGTGTGTCTCTCTGTAGTGGTTAAAGTGACGGTAAACAGTGCAAGTGGAGGTAGGGATTGTCGAGGTAGTAACGGATAACAGTAGCAATGTAAACAGTAGCGATGTTAACAGGCTGTAAACAGTGTAACTAATGTACAAGTAGTGCAATACAAGAAAATGTAAAGGTTCTGCAATAGTGTGCTAGTGCAATACAACAGAACGGGTACAACAGATGAATGCAGATTGTATTGATATGGGGGTGGGGGGGGGCAATGGCAGTTAAGAATAAATAATACAATAAATAACAATTCCATAAATAATATGTCCAGGGGGTGAGGGGTCCAGGTATTGGGTGGGCAGGGGTGTATGTCCTTGGGGTTGTGGAGTTCAGAAGGGTGACAGCCTGAGGGAAAAAGCCTCTCCTGAACCTGCTGGTCCGGGTGCCCAGGGACCTGTAGCTATTTCCAGAGGGGAGGAGGGTAAACAGTCTATGGTTGGGGTGAGAGCTGTCCTTTCCAGAGGGGAGGAGGGTAAACAGTCTATGGTTGGGGTGAGAGCTGTCCTTTCCAGAAGGGAGGAGGGTAAACAGTCTATGGTTGGGGTGAGAGCTGTCCTTTCTAGAGGGGAGGAGGGTAAACAGTCTATGGTTGGGGTGAGAGCTGTCCTTTCCAAAGGGGAGGAGGGTAAACAGTCTATGGTTGGGGTGAGAGCTGTCCTTTCCAGAGGGGAGGAGGGTAAACAGTCTATGGTTGGGGTGAGAGCGGTCCTTTCCAGAGGGGAGGAGGGTAAACAGTCTATGGTTGGGGTGAGAGCTGTCCTTTCCAGAGGGGAGGAGAGTAAACAGTCTATGGTTGGGGTGAGAGTTGTCCTTTGCGATGCTGCGCGCCTTACGCAGGCACCACTTCCTCCAGACAGCCTCGATGGAGGGGAGTGGGGAACCAGTGATGCGTTGGGGCAATTTTCACCACCCTCTGCAGTGCTTTCCGGTCCGAGGCGGAGCAGTTACCATACCACACTGTCACACAGTTGGTTAGTATGCTCTCGATGGTGCTGCGGTAGAAGTTCACCAGGATCTGAGGAGACAGGTGGGCCTTTTTTAGTCTCCTCAAGAAGAGGCGCTGGTGAGCCTTCTTGATCAGGGCAGTGGTGTTGAGGGACCAGGATAGATTCTCAGAGATGTGGACTCCCAGAAACTTGAAGTTGGTTACCCGCTCAACCTCCTTCCCGTTGATGTGGAGGGGGGTGTGCGTGCCACCTCTAGTTTTCCTGTAGTCCACGATGATCTCCTTGGTCTTTGTGGCGTTGAGGGACAGGATTATCACCACTTTATTTATTGCAATGCTGGGTAATAATAGCTGAACTTGTGAGAATGTCTATTGTATTTCCTAATGGTATATAACAGTAAGTTTACGGAGCCTCTTTATCTCCACGAAGAGCATTATCATGTTCCCACCTCACATTGTACCACAGTGCCACCGTGTGGCAGCAATAACATGCTTCAATTATTTCGTTTATACACCACTCTTACTTCAAGTTGGTGTGTAAACTGGTGTAGTGTGCTCGTTGTCATGATAAACTGTTTGAATGTCACCAGAATCTGCCGAACGTTCCATCTCCCATGAGTCCTTCTTGTTTGGAAAATACTACACAATATTGCCAATTTGATAAAGAATGCACTTCAAACTTCAAAACAATAAAGTTTAGAAAGTTTCTACTGGAAATTGTCTTGAAATGGTCTACTTCCAGAGAGTTGAATAAAATCGAGCACCGTCACTGACTTCCCATCCGTAGGGACCCACTATAAATACAAATGGAACTCTCACCTAGTCGGTAGTAGGTGCTCTATTGGACAACATAACTTTAACAGACCCCCTACGCGGGGCCTGGCTTAAGGACTCCCGGCATGGCTCGTCAGGCGTGGTTCAGGCGAGGTCGGCGTGGGACCAACGGGGAGAGCAGAGACGAGGGAGCGACGCCTGGCGAGCCATGCTGGGGAGCATGTATCCCTCAGAGCGCCTGCGCCTTTTTCATAATTATTGCAGGCCTATATCAATGGGAATGCGGAGATTCATCTCGCTCTTTTAATTGCGCACAAGCCTCGTCCTGAATGAGCCACCTCAGTCAGCGAGCGGGTCTCCATCAGAGCCAAATGAGCAGCATCCCTAAACAGGATAGATGTTGGCCTACACACATGCTGAACCGAGCACTACCTTCTGAGTAACTGTTAGCCTACCGAAGGGAGAAAAACAAACGTAGTGATCCAAGTGAAACTGATGTTGAGCCTATTTTGAAGACCACAACAAATGATGTTTTGTTATGGCTCGCATATCGCGCTGACTGTTTGTCAGATCGACCTAAGATTTTGAATATGGTTGAGCATGGCCCGATGGTGTGCATCCTTGATTTTGGAGTAGTTTAATTTTTTGCTGAATTTTTACGCTACGGCCATGCGGACACTTGCTACGGACGGGCGCGACTTACGGACGGCCGAGGAATGGCACAAACTTGGAAAAACACCATCTTTCAACTGTGGCTGTTCATATTTGTAGATATCCTCCATGTCTCAGTAATCTCATCTGTAAATAGTATTTATTTAAGTTTCCCCACGCTGCTCATCGTGTTTGCTGACATGGCTACAACATGGTCTAATATTGTGTTTCATTTGAATTTAAGAAAGCATGTCATTAGCTGTAATCAGATTAAAATTACTTATCCAAGACACTGTGCGTTACTATTTTTCATATAATCAGGTTGTTGCAGAGACAGACCCACCTCTTCATTGTGTATTCTTGAGCTGAGCTGCGCATCACGGCTAGGCTACGCTCTGACAAGACGTCTTTCTCCAGTCCCGTTAGCATGGTTGAAATGCTTAAAGCTAAACAATCTTTAGCATATTATTTCAATAGAAGCAGGATGTAGGCTACCAAAAGATTAGAAAGTCTTCCGTTCAAAATGGGTAGGCTACATATATCCAGTTTAGTTCGGCTTTGGCGAATCTGAAAGCAGATGAGCAAAGCATGTGTTTCCACACCGACCCGATGTCGGCCGTCGGCGGCATAGAAGACTAGTCTTAAGGCGGGGTCTAACATGGTTCAAATGCTTAAAGCTAAGCAATCTTTAGCATAATATTCCAATAGCAGCAGGATGTAGGCTACAAAAAGTTTAGAAAGTCAGACTATGTAAGAGTTGTACACTGTTTGTACATCCAACCTTCAAACACAGCCTATTTTGACCATACATGAAAAATCTACTTCAGCTCCCGCTTTTCAATAGAATAAATACTTGGAATTGGAGTCGTATGAGAAAGAACCGCTAGACTTTGGCCCCGGTAGAGCAACGGGTAGCGCGCCTGCCAGTAAGGCTAAACCCTTGACAATGACAATAAACCCGGTTCGATTCCAGCCCGCGGTCATTTGCTGCATTTGTCTGGTTCGCTCTAGCATACTTTACCGTATATCAACAAATGTGTGTGTTTAAATATATATATAAAATTAATATTGAATTACATCGTGACATAACCAAATAAACACATGTATACATAATTTGGAAAATACAAGATAATTATCTTTTATTAATGATTCCTAAGGTATTAGGATTAGGAATCATTCTATAAAAAGGCGCAGAGTAACCATCAAATTAACAAAAACCATCTACTTCGTAGGTACTCACGCACACTGAATGAACCTAAAATACTAAATATTACCCCCAGAATGAGTTTGCTGCAAGGTCCACTATGCAACTTTGTGCATTCCTGCTGGCATTTCTTTCTTTCTTTCTTTTTTTCTGGGGGCTTTACGACATTGTCGTAACAACTCGTTGACGACGCTCTCACTTCTACGCTGACCATGAGTGTTTTCAAAGAAGCCGGCAAAATGCGTGGAGCCGTGTCCGAGGTAGGTGTTCATCTGTTCGTGAAGAGACAAGGTTATACATTTTAAAATAAACATAGACCCATCCTATGTGTGCAGTTCACGGGGAGATGTTTGATCCTACTTTAGATTTGTTTTATCTTTTGTTGAACAGAACGATCAGTGTTACAGTGTTGGCCAACATAATACATAACGATAGCATGAACAATTTGTACAGCAATCGTACATTTATCTATCTGCTCAAGTACATGTAATCTAACTTGTAATTTGTTCAAAAAAAGTAGGCTTTTAACGCCATATTTACATCAGGCATGATATTGCGGGAATCAACTTCAAACCATTGAAGCCACATAGACCTACTTGTAATTTCAGATAGGCCTATAAACATGAAAAATCTACTTAAGTTCCCACTTTTCTATAGGAATACATACTTCCTACGGGCACTGCACTAGTTGTCTTTAAAACATCGTTTGTTGTGATCTTAAAAATAGGCTCAACATCATTTTCACCAGGTTTGTTTCTCCCTTCGGTAGGGTAACAGTTACTCAGAAGGTAGCGCACGGATCAGCATGTGTGTAGGCCTACATCTATCTTATTTAGGGATGCTGCTCATTTGGCTTTGATGGAGACCCGCTCGCTGAGGTGGCTCATTCAGGACGAGGCTTGTGCGCAATTAAAAGAGCGAGATGAACCTCCGCATTCCCATTGATAATAGGCCTGCAATAATTATCAAAAAGGCGCAGGCGCTCTAAGGATACATGTTCCCAAGCATGGCTCGCCAGGCGTCGCTCCCTCGTCTCTGCTCTCCCCGTTGGTCCCACGCCTGACTTGACGAGCCATGCCGGGAGTTTTTAAGCCAGGCCCCGCGTAGGGGGTCTGTTAAAGTTATGTTGTCCAATAGAAGTTATGTTGTCCAATAGAGCACCTGCTACCGTTGAAAGTGAAAGTTCCATTTGTATTTATAGTGGGTACGAACGGATGGCAAGTCCAGTGACGGTGCTTGATTTTTTTTTTCTCAAACTCTCGGGAAGTTGACCACTTCAAGACAACTTCCAGTATAAACTTTCTTGTTTTGAAGTTTGAAGTGCATTTTGTCTTTATATATTTAAATTGGCACATATTGTGTAGTATTTTCAAAAGGAGAAGGCCTCATGGGAGATGGAACGTTCGGCAGATTCAAGTGACATTCAAACAGTTTCCATGAAAGGATCATGACAACGAGCACTCAACAGCAACTTACACACTAACTTGCAGTAGTATATAAACGAAATAATTGCAGCATGCTATTGCTGCCACACGGTGGCACTGTGGTGCAATGTGAGGTGGAATGAAAATGCTCTTCGTGCAGATAGAGGCTCCGTAAACTTCCTGTTAGATATACAATTTGGAAATACAATGGACATTCTGACACGGTCGGCTATTATTACCCAGCATTTCAATAAAGTCTGCTGATAATTGTCTCTCAAACATAAACTGTAAACCACAAAACATGATGATGGAGAGATGATTCTTGAGGAATAAGCAAATAGTGTTGTGTAGTGTAAAATAATTAAAAACGTTCATGTGAAATCACCTCAAAGTTGATATTTTCAGTATATTTCTTCGACAGTTGGTCCCCAATTTTCTTATCTAATATACAAATACAAACTACAAAAAAACAAAGAGAGCCAGTCTGATGTGGACAATAAGTCTTCAATCCACAACAGAAAATACACGGGTTCTATAGAAAAGGGGGGAATGCATAAGCACCACGGACAGCGTCAAACGTGCTTCATGCAGGCCTGTTACACCCATCGAAAACGCCAATGCATTCCTTCCTGTATATACGTCATGTAGGCCTATACGTATAGACTCTATACTTTATTGTTATTGTAAGCTACATAGGCCTACTTTATTTCTTCTGCCTGCCACATG
This sequence comes from Urophycis tenuis, assembly GCA_036785325.1. Taxonomy (NCBI): domain Eukaryota; kingdom Metazoa; phylum Chordata; class Actinopteri; order Gadiformes; family Phycidae; genus Urophycis; species Urophycis tenuis. Next base: position 928,179 of record JAXIVH010000027.1, read on the forward strand.
ACACATTTAATTAATGTTGTGATTTGTATTCGCGCTATTGTCAGCAATTGATTTCAGCGGGGGTCGATACAATTTAAGAAATGTCAGAGTATGTAGTTATACGTAGAAGAATATAATAGTTAACAAAAGCTGTAGCGTGTTTTCAAACTGCACTTCTTGCCTAACGTTGGTGTGCAGTACCCTCTTGTGATCTACAAATAAACTGTGACAACAATGACATATATTGTACATTTCCCAATGTTATAATACCACGTTTGAGTGGTATAGTAACTTTGGGAAATATAAGCCAGAGGTTCCAAAACATTTTCAAACCACGACCCATTTCTGTGAAGGTGTTTTTTCTCAAAACCCACAAAACATTTATTGCAGTAAAATATAATGAAGCATTAGGTTCTCATTATCATGTCAAAAAAGTGAAATGATTAACATGTATCTATGTACGTATGTTGTTGATCAATACAGTATTCCGATCTCAGTTTACATTGGGCAGTTTACACAATGTACATTTGAAGCCTTTACAGACACTTTTTTACAGTTTGCTAGTGTGGTCAGGACTTTATTTTCTGTTCACAGCCAATTATGAGCTTACAGTTCCCCGCTGCAGCAACGCGATGAGCAACAAATTATAAAAATTACTACATTTAACTGTTCAGTGATTTGAATCCTTACTTCAATCTCAAAATTATTAAAAAGTATGTTTTAGCAAATGAACCGTTCTGTGAGAGGATCTTCCCAGACCCACCCTACTCACCTTTGGGCTAAACCCCAAATGGTTTTATGTGCCAACAAAGCACTGATGTAACAACATATTTCCATATTGAACTGCAAAGTTGTTCTACATTCTCCAAGGTGTTATAGGCCTAAAGCCATCTAGATATTCAAGACATAACAAAACAGATCCTCCAGGTTAAACATTATCCTACAACACTGCATACTATTATACAGTTTTATGCTTGTGTGACCTGTAATAGTTTCTATTAATATGACAGAAACCAAAGAACACTTTTGTAACCTTGAGAGACCCATAACGTGTGGTGTAATCTCCTCCTGCTCTAAATATCCACACACACACACACACACACACACACACACACACACACACACACCTATTGAAGATTCAAGATTCAGGAAGTGTTTATTGTCATCACATCCAAGACATGACGAGATTGTAGTAGCTGCCACAATAGTAGTGCACTCGATTATTGTTTTTAAAACAAAACAATAAATGGAGAAGGGTAGAGAGGCCATAAAAATAGCGATATGGCCCACACATATAAAAACAATGCAGACACACATACGGAATGACGGAATGTTGGAATGACGGTAACGCAAATGAGGTTATTAAAGTGAATATAAAGTGATGAGATAAGATAAAATAAAAATAGAAAATCAAAGGGACCTGTAGATAAATATACATGACCAATGACCAGCTCTTTGGTCTTGTTGGTGTTCAGCATCAGATTGTTCCTGTTGCACCACTCTGCCAGCTCCTGGACCTCCTCTGTAGGCTGTTTCATCGCCCCCTGTGATCAGGCCCACCAGCGTGGTGTCGTCGGCGAACTTGATGATGGAGTTCGAGGGGCGAGTGGGGGAACAGTCGTAGGTGTAGAGAGTATACAGGAGGGGGCTCAGTACACATCCCTGAGGGGAGCCGGTGCTGAGAGACAGGGCGGAGGAGCAGAGCGAACCCAGCTTCACAACCTGTGGCCGGTTGGTGAGGAAGTCCTTAATCCACGAGCATATGGAAGGCGGAAAGTCCAGGGACTGCCAGTTTCGTGGCCAGGATGTCAGGGCTGATGGTGTTGAACGCCGAGCTGTAGTCGACAAACAGCATCCTGACGTTTGTTCCAGGCAAGTCCAGGTGTTGGAGAGCTGTGTGGAGGGCAGTGGCAATGGCATCCTACGTGGACCGGTTTGCTCTGTATGCAAACTGAAGAGGGTCGATGTTTTGGGGGAGGTGGGCCTTCAGGTGGCCTTCAAGCCTTTCGAAGCACTTCATGACTACAGAAGTCAGTGCTACTGGTCTGTAGTCATTGAGGTCTGTGATGGCTGTTTTCTTTGCCACCAGGATGATGGTGGCTGCTTTCAGGCAGGACGGGACAACTGCCAGACATAAGGATGTGTTGAATATTCCAGCCAGGACACCAGCCAGTTGGTCAGCACAGGCCCGGAGCACTTTACCCAGGACTCCATCCGGACCAGCAGCTTTCCTGGGGTTTATGGATTTGATTGCCTGCCTCACCTGATGCTCTTGGAGAGTAAGAGGTGCGGGGCTGTATGATTCGCAGGGCACCGTGGATGTGGTTGGTCTGGGAGCCTCAAAGCGGGCGAAGAAGTGGTTCAACTCCTACACCAGTGAGGCATCAGTGTTATTGGCTGCAGACGTCTTCCCCTTGGAGTTGGTGAGGTGCTGGATGCCTTGCCAGACCCTCCGGGAGTTGTTGTCTTCTAGGTACGACTCCACTCTCCTTCTATACTCCGCTTTTGCAGCTTTGATACTGCGTCTGAGGTCAGATCTGGCTGTGCTGTACAGAGCACAGCCAGTCTAGAACAGTCTAGAAATAGGTGTGGGGACAGTGGAGTGAGTGGTATGTGTGTATTAACCCAATCTAAAGTGAAACCACACCGGTCCACTCTATGGTTATACCGAGCATCCAACCCATGTTCACATTTAATAAGCTCAGCTTTATTCACTCTGAATATAAAATACTATGTGACTGACAGTATTGTATCGGCCGTCACCATCAGTTTGGCATGAACGTGGGATGTGGGTCCGGGTATCATTGAATCTGATATACAAAAAAGATTCGCTCATACAAAATTAACGAAGCACAGACCCTTGCTGGAGACATTATTGCAAATGTTTGAATATGAGCTCTAAGGAAGTAGAAAACGTTGCGTACTCAAGAGTTTGCAAATACAACTGAACATACCAACCCTAAGCCCATCTGCGGCTCATTGGACTTATGTTTTTGGTAGCTACTCTCGTGCAAATCTCGCGAGATGTTATAACGCGTTCTGCTCTATGTTGTTGTTTGTTAAGTGGCAGCGTTCGCAATATAATGCGACAATTGGGACAAATGTCTTTATTTAAGTGATTTATTATGCTCGGTTTTTTAATGGGAAGTGGCACCTGAAACAAATGGTATCTGACCGATTAAATTTTCAAAATGGTAAGTTAGCCACAAGACTAGCATTCAATAACAACGACCTGGATATACTGTTGGGATCTCCTACCCGTTGTTATTATTAGCGCTGCAATATAAACGTTAACTAACTCATAACATTTGTTTCTCTGCTATTCCAAGATACCAATTTCGGGATATTTGTCATGTATGTTGGTTTCATTACTCCTCCCAGACGTATTCTGTCCCCTGGATAACCATACCGGTGCGGACTGCCCTGGCGATGTGGTCCCAGTGGACCAAGACTGAGGTTGCTGAGTTTATTTTCCTCTCTATTTCCACTGATCCTCCTAGGCTGTACTGACACCGTGTTTGAAATAGAGGCCAGAGTCTTTGCTGCTAGCTAATAGAGATGTTTAGAAAGGAGAATGGGTTTGTGTAAAACTATATTTGTCCATTGTCTATTCCCTTTGCCTGCTTTATACTCTGCTGTACTGTTTTTCAACCATTAGCAAAAAGAACATTTGTGATTTATTTTTGTATGAACGTTTTTTTTTTTTTCTCAATTGATGCACACGTACACGTGTTTGGACCATTGTGTGTTCTATACACATGCTTGATCTCAACCAGTTAGGCATGGCTTGGGCTAGGCTTAGCTTGGGCTAGTCTCCTCTTGCTGAGGGAGAGCCTGGGGGCTCAAACCCAGAACCCTTTGGCTGGGAGTCCCGACGACCCTAACCTAACCAGGGCACACAACCCCTCTGCCCGTCTGTCTCTACAGGTGCCAGAGTTGTCCAAGTTCTCCGTGCTGATGAAGCAGCGCAACAAGGTGGAGAACACCCTGCGAGCCATGCGACAGGCCGGACCAGGGAACCTCCAGGTGCACATAAGAGAACCCTTTATTTGTCCCACATGCCTGCTTGGGCTTTCATTACAAACTGTTCCACTAATACCAGTATTCCCTCCCAGTGCTGGACATTGCCGGACATAGATGTACGCACGGTGTTGTATTGAATGCGGACAAACTGACTGACGAAACGTTTTTCGTGGGTTCAACCTGAATCTCATAGAAACCAGTGTGTCACCGTGTCACTGTAACGCTGATGTCATTCAAGCCAGTGCTTGTCCTGTGAGGATGATGTCATTGAAACGTGTGCTGTGCTGTAACGATGTCATCATTGAAACCAGTTCCGTACTCTAATGTTGATGTCGATTATGGGCCTAATATCTCCTCACTATCAGGTATTTTGTAAATGTGGGTAAAAGCTCCTGGATACATGGAGTCCCACAGGCATATATGTATGTACAATAGTATACACTTTTAAACGTGGGCCGTTAAGTTGTTGTTGTTGTTTTTTTTGCTTGTCCTGTAACTATGATGTCATTTAAACCGAGTGTTCCCCTGGGCTGACCGCTGTGCCCTCAGGTGATCTCAGACTTTGACATGACCCTGACCAGGTTCGCCCACCAAGGGAAGAGAGTCCCCACCACCCACAGTGAGTAGATCAGCCCACATGTAGTGAGTAGAATTAATAGTAGTGGTGATATTAATAATAACCATAACAGGGTCCGAAACACCCAACAAATGCAGGGGTGTAAAAATTCCAAAATAATTCCAAATCCAAAATCCATTCCTAATCCTACCAATAACAACGTCTCCCTGTGCCTCCCAGACATCCTGGACCACAGGATACTCATCGACGAAGACTGCACTCGGAAGGTAAGCGATGCTGTGCATGCAGTGCAAACCATTGAGACAACTGAGTAACCAGGAACCACTGTGATTAGATTCGATTAGATTCAACATCATTGTGCAGTAGTACAAGTACAGAGACAACAAAATGTAGTTGGCGTTCTAACCAGAAGTGCAAGGGAGCGATTAAGGTGCAGTATTGTACATGAGTAGTGCAATATTGAAAAAGTGGCAGTAGTAATTAAGGTGACAGTAGTAAACTGTAGTAAACAGTAACAACAGTAAACAATAAACAGATACTGCAAGTGGAGGTAGTAATTGTAGAGGTAGTGCAGAAATAATAAGTAACAGTGGTGCAGTAGTGCAATAAAACAGGTGAGCATCATAAAAATGGGTACAACAGATAAGTGCAGTTTGTATGGATATGAGGGTACAGTGGGATAAATAAGCAGATAACATGTCCAGGGGGGTGAGTGAGGGGGGGTCCAGACGATGGAGCATCACCTGCAAAGTGTTAAGGTAGTGTGATACTGTGTTCTCCTAGAACAACATCATCCTCCCCCCCAGGACATGTCTGGTACCGGTCTCAGAGGCAGAGGCTTAACATGTAATATCACACTCACACAGACACTCAGACTTACAAATCCCCAGAAACATAGATAACCACAAACATCTGGACACCACAAAGTCGAATACACTGGTTTATTATAGATTATACCAATCTATGCTTATGATACAACTGAAGAGGACATAAAATGTTACTTTCTGTGAGACGGGCAGCAATGCTTTGGCCTTCCTGTGTGAGCACATCTGATCTGATATTCTCTTGTACATGCTCAAAATGGACTCTTGCAGCACTTTAAGAGGTTCATGTATGTGTTCAGTTTAAGTGAATTTCCATCCACACCACACACTTATCCTAGCAGTAATCTCAGTGGGTGAGGATGACCTATTACCTGCGGGTTTGTCACAAGAAGTCTCGTGTCAGAACTCTAATCTTCGTCATGAGAGACCTTATTCTTCCTCTGCCATTAAACGTTATTGTATGTCTTTCCATTGTGAAGGCCCAGTGTGTTGCATGGCTACTTCATGTAGTTCCACGTACATGTTATATCGGTTTGCGTTGTACCTTCCAGATCAGGAAGCTGCTGAACATCTACTACCCCATAGAGATCGACCCCAGCCTGACCTTGGAGCAGAAAATACCCCTCATGGTGGAATGGTAGGCAACCGACCAATCAGAACCAGTGTCCTTTGACCTTTCACACAGCTTCCATACCATACAGCTATCTTTCTTCGATCGGTCAGGAAGGGGAACCTTGTACTCCTCCTCCTCTTCCTCTCTCCAGGTGGACGAAGGTCCATCACCTGTTGATCCAGCAGAAGATCCAGAGGGACATGCTGGCCCAGGCGGTCCGAGAGTCTGGCGTTATCCTCAGGTACCTCTCTCTCTCTCTCACACACACACACACGCACACGCACACGCACACGCACACACACACACACACACACAGTTGGAACATTTCCATTCAGTGCGATTCAGTACGTCGTCTTATGAAACAAACAAGGATTTATTATATGTGTGATACTTTATTTATCCCCTAAAAGGGAGATTAAATGCCACCACATACACACAGGACATAGAGGACAGCCCAGCATGAAAGACATCAGTTCCCTTAAGAATATCATCAACATGGTCGTACATACGTACGTACATACAAACCATGGCCTGTGTGTGTGGGTGTGTGTCTGTCTGTCTGTCTGTGTGTGTGTGTGTACGCGTGCGTGTGTGTGTGGGTGTCTGTGTCTGTGTTTGTATGTATGTGTGTGTGTGTGTGTCTGTGTGTGTCTGTGTGTGTGTGTGTGTGTGTCTGTGTCTATGTGTGTGTGTGTGTGTCTGTGTCTATGTGTGTGTGTGTGTCTGTGTGTGGGTGTCTCTGTGTTTATATGTGTGTGTCTGTGTTTGTATGTGTGTGTGTCTGTGTTTGTATGTGTGTGTGTGTGTGTCTGTGTGCGTGTGCGTGTGCGTAACCAGGGAGGGCTACGAGGTGTTCTTCGACCACCTGGCCGAGCTCCAGGTCCCTCTGCTCATCTTCTCGGCGGGGGTGGGGGACATCTTGGAGGAGGCGGCCCGCCAAAGCCAGGTGCTGCACCCCAACGTCCACGTCATCTCCAACTACATGGACTTTGACGCCGACGTAAGCTGAGCGCCCGGCCCGCGTGGGCCCGTGTTGTTCTTAAAGGGGTAGTACGGAATTTTGGACATAGGACCTCATGTCCGAGTTATCAAGTGTGTTATTTATCATTGGAGACGTTTTCGACACATTTCATTCAGTTCTTTTAGTTGTAGAGTTCGCTGGTGCTAGGCTAGCTCAAGTCAACGGTTTTGGATAGCCTGCTGATAAAAACAGTCTTACCCACTCCACAGTACACCCGAGGCAATTCAATTATAATGCCAGACTATCAATGTAAATGTATGTGTTGATAGAATAATGTTAGAAATAAAACCAACCTTGCATCGCATGAATCACCGCATTTTGAGGGACTCGTTTCTGCCGGAAACCTTGGTAATATCAGTCCACCGCTGCCGTCGCCTACTACCAGGAAGTATAACGCTGCTGCTGAGACACAAGTCCCTCAAAATGCAATGCCATGCAAGGTTGGTTTTGTTTCTAACATTGTTCTATCAACACAGAACACAAACGAGGTCCGATGTCCAAAATTCCAAACTACCCCTTTACCGTAAGCACCCCTCTGTGTCGTATCACTTTAATCATTTTAATCACTTTAATCACTTTAATCGCTCTTTGTAACTTGGCACTTAGTCAGAGATGTTGTATACTAGCTGTGGTTAATCTAGCAATTGAAATGCTTGAAACTTGTTCTGGTGACTTTCTTACTGTATTAGCAGCATAAAATGTTTCACCTTCTAATGACAAATCTACATTTGTAAGTCGCTTTGGATAAAAGTGTCTGCTAAATGACATAAATGTAAATGTATCATTTGGACCCATGGCGCTGGGAGGAAGGGTATACTGTGGTGAAACTGGGCCTAGGGTGTCGGACCAGCGGACATTTTACTGGGTTCGATTCCCCCACCTCCTCCAATGTTCATGAAGCCCAAGCTGTAGGCATCCTGAATCAAAATGCCCCCCTCACCCTTGGGTTAATGCTAAATGTTAAATAGTATGTCTTCAGAAAGTTGTTCGGGGCGGGCAACTGAACATTTAGAAAGTCAACAAAACAAAACTGGGTTTGACTTTTCTTTTCTCATTTTTTTCTGTATGATGTGGTACTGATAAGTAGGGATGTCCGATATTGACTTTTTGCCGATATCCGATAGCCGATATTGTCCAAATTCTTAATTTCCGATTCCGATATCAACCGATATGGTATACCGATATATACAGGCGTTTCTATTTTCGCCCCCAGACTAATTTTAGGTCCCATATCTCCTGTTGTGGAATAAACACATCATCTACCTTTATTGTGATGCCTCACTATATTGCATTTCACAAATTAACACTGTCTATAAAAAATAAGGACACTATTTCAACTTATGGAAAAGTGCCATATTTATGCACAAGCACATTATCGGTGGTAAAACCGATAACGATATGAACCGATATTACAAAAATAGGCTAATATCGGCCGATATTATCGGACATCCCTACTGATAAGATGATTGCAGAATATCCTTTAAAAAAAAAATCGGTGGCCCACTCATGCACACTTACCATGCAGACACCCCGCAGTGAAACCCTGTCCGATTCCCTGACGTCTGTCTGACGTCCTTAACCTCTCCTTTAGCTCTCAAATTTTACAACACAACACAAAATTTTACATTTATGTCATTTAGCAGACGCTTTTATCCAAAGCGACTTACAAAGAGTACATTTGTCATAAGAAGGTGAAACACTTCATTGCTGTTAATACAGTAAGAAAATCACCAGAACAAGTTTCAAGCATTTCAATTGCTAGGTTAACCATTGCTAGTGTACAACATCTCCGGCTAAGTGCCAAGGTACAAAGAGCGATTATAAAGTGCCAAGACGTACAACATACATTATTGTTATATTGTTGTTAATTGGTTATATTAGGTATATTTTTATATTAGGGTATATTTTTATTTTATTTTATTTTAGGTATATTTTATTTTGTGTTTATTTCTTTTCCTTCTTTGTTTTGATCTGTTGCAAAATAATTTCCCTCGGGATGAATAAAGTCTCTTGAATCTTGAATCTTGAATACGTGATGGTAAGGTTTTGTTTTGTTTTTGGTGGGGTGGGGGGTGGGGGGTCGGTGGAGGATGGATGTTATGCAGGGTTCAGGTGAACCCTGCATCCCTGCTCCGTGCGGCTCCTGACACGTGGTGTGTGTGTGTGTTTGTCCCCAGGGTGTGCTGCGGGCCTTCAAGGGCCGGCTGATCCACACCTTCAACAAGAGCGAGGGGGCGCTGCTGCACGCCGCCCACCTGCCCGCGCTCCAGGGCCGGCCCGACGTGCTGCTGCTGGGCGACTCCCTGGGGGACCTGACCATGGCCGACGGGGTGGCCCAGCCCCGCCACCTGCTCACCATCGGCTTCCTCAACGACCAGGTCTGACGACACGAGAGTTACGGCACGGGGCGTCGCAAAGGGAGGCCATTTTGTTTTGGTCTCGAGTTGTAGGCGGACAATAGTTGATGATGATTGACGTTGAGATGATTGAGAGTCGATAATGTTTGCAATTACGTTTGTACCATAAGGGTTTTCATAGGTTTTTGTGTTTTTGTGATGGGACATTTGTATATTTTTTACTTGTGAACGCTGTGGCTGTGACACTCACATTTCCCTGTGTGGGATTGATAGTCTTCAGTGGGAATGGCCCTCACTAGGCCATAGCTCAGCTGCCAAAGGTGTCCAGTCTAAATGCAATGTAAAACCGTTAAAGTAGCAGTTATATTACTGGGACTGTTCGGACACCTCCGCGGTCCACTTTAAACTGGCTACTTCAAATTAGCTACTTTATACTAGTCTGTGTTTTAATCTAGACTACCCAAACGGAGACAAATTAGCTTCCAAATGCATAACATGTGTGTGTTTATCATTTGGTGTGTTGTACCTGGTCATTTGATGTCAGTGTTGGCTGACGATAAACATCTGGTTTCGGTCCAAACCATGTTTTGTTTTGGGGGGGGCGGGGGAGTTCAGGTGGCGGAGAGGACAGAGTCGTACGTGGAGGCGTTCGACATCGTGCTGGTGAAGGACGAGACCATGGAGGTACCCAACGCCGTGCTGAAGTTCATCACCTCTGGAGGAGATGCCAAGTGACCAAGCAACCCAGCACACATGGGGGGGGGGAAAAGGACCTCCGGTTCTCAGCGCATGACACAGGTCACATGACACACCGATATCAAGTCACATGACACAACAGATATCAAGTCACATGACAGTGATGTGTTTCACTTCTCTTGGATGGACAGCGCTCATCCTGTTGACGCATGTCGGATCAGCAGCCTACGGGGCACCTCTAAGCCAGGTCAAAGGTGACTTTTGTGCCGGGGCGGTCACAGCTTTAGTGTACGTCTAGTTCGTGGTGTGCATCTCAGGTCACCGTGCACCGTCTCAGACTGTCTGGCGACAACTGGACACTTATTTTTTACCTCAAGGTTTGTGGTTATGGTAATACTATTGGTGCAACACGATCCATAAGTATGAGTGTTTCTTCGTTTTAACATTGTTCATAGTTGTTTTCCCTGCACTATTTAACTTTTCATTGTAGTCATGTTTTTTTTTTTAAATGTCTGCTGTGGGGCAAATTAGTTTTATTTTAGGTATTTTATGATTTTAAAGTGATGGCTGATGTTTTAGTATGGGTTTAAAAGGAGTGAAGTGATTGCATATTGTTTGACCATGCAAGATGTACCAAATGCTACCTCTGCCTGAGAAGGTGAGTTCCAATAGCCTGTTTACAGTATAAACTGCACCCAGTGCAGTTATACAACCTGGGAGTCACTCAACAATATTCATAGCTCAAATATACACTACTCAGGCTGCAGGAGAGGCATGCCTTGCCTGCATTTCAGGCAGCAAGGACAATTGGATTTTAAAAGAACCTCTCATTTTACGTTCCGTTGGCAAAACAGCGAATTGTCAAGTACGGTGTGTTGATTCAAGGTACTTTGACAGCAAAGACTGTTGCAGTGAAACAATTCAAATGGTACTGTAAGCATAGTTAACAAGTTGACTATCAAACTCCACTAACTTCCAGGGATGTGCGCAGGTCCGTAATACAAAAGTATTACTTGTCTTGAAAATTTTAAATCCAATCTGGTGATCGAACTATGATGTCAGCATGATACTACCTAAATGTTTGATCCTATCAAATAGTGAAAAGACAAATAATAAAAATGTAAAAAAAACAACGCATTTTTTTCTTAAAAACATTTTAACATTACAAACATCGGGGACAAAAACAAAAGGTGCTTGTTTGATCGATTAACTTAAGTCAATGCACTTGATTAAAACTCTTGATTCAACACAACCAATCACACAACACAGAAAAAAAATCATTTTCCAAAAAAAAAGTGTTCAAATGTGTTCAAAAAATTGCGGAACGGTGCTTTACGCAAAATAAGAAACTTACAACTGAAAAGTCAGTCAGAAAATGTTTCAAAGGTGTTTGGCTTTGTCCCTGAGAGAGGATGCGCACGTTTGTTTCTTCTTTCCGATCTTTCTTCCGTTTGTGTGTTCTGTGACGATCTTTCGTCCGTTTGTTTTTTCTTTTTCTCTTTTCCCTCTCGTTTGTCGGTACGTTTGTCGCTGCTTTCCGCGCATCACAGCTCCGTGTGTTTGGCCGCCTCTCGCTCCTGGTCCTCCTCCACCTTTAACTTCAGCTCGTCGGGCGTGATCAGACCGTCCTGGTTCCGGTCCTGGTTCTTGAACATGTCGGCAATGATCGACTCCGGGTCCATTCCGGGCTTCATGCGACCTTTGCCCTCCGCCACCTGCAGCTTGATGAACTCTCCGAACTGAAAAATAAAAATGCAAAGCACGACGTGAAAAGGGCCATCTGGTTTTTCGGACAACACGCCAGGAACGATGCGGGGAGCTGCACGATTTTGTTCCTTATTGGAACAAATCAACGGGTCCAGCAGAACATGAACCCCCCCCCAACCACTGCCATGGTTGGGGGTTCAACTCCCATTGGGACTGACCGTGCCAAGAATGTGTGCTTAATGCAAGACTAGCTTTGGCTAACAACCTCCACCACATTGCGCTTGAAGTTGCGTCACTTATTCATATGAAGTTAACCTTGCTAACATTGCCATGGTAACTGGTGCGCCATCTCAAAACGTGCCAACGGTCGTATCATATAAACAATGTTTCAACCAATGGTTACTGTAATGGTTACCAGACGGGTGAATCCAAATATTTAGCCGTACCTTCACTACGCCCAGAACCCTCTGTCTTCCCCCGTCCAACAATACCCATCATTTAGAGCCACGTGGGCTGAAGAACCCACCTCCTCCTGAGGCACCTCCTTGTCCTTGTTCATGTCCAGGGAGTCAAACAGCTCCTTGGGGCTGTCTCCCAGCCAGACAAACAGGTAGCCCGGAGGCACGCCCTTCTCCAGGTTCACCAGCTCCAGCTCAAACACCAGCACCGCACTGCCTGGCACTCCAGTGGCTGAGTGAGTGAGAGACAGACAGACAGACAGACAGACAGACAGACAGACAGACAGACAGACAGAGGCTTAGTTCTGTATGAAGCTCAGCTCATGGAGGCCATAAAAGGGAGTGTGCTAACCAAAACCCCATTAATTCTCAAGGATGTGATTTAAAATTATTGGTATCATTAATTATTATTACGGGCCCTGTGTAATGCCTGGAAGTCTTGGGCTGGATAAAGCCCAAGCCTAAATATGAAATACTGTATATCAAAGTTATAAATGATGGCTTTGTTTATATTCATTTGGTGACGGATGATCTTGATACATCTCCACAGGTTTTCTATGGGCGAGGAGTTTGTTCGATCTAGATTGATGTTCTGCAGCCTGCAGAGCAGTGTTGGGTCTCACCTCCTTTCTCGCCGTGTCCCAGGTGGGGGGGCACGGTGACCACCCTCTTCTCCCCGACACACATGCCCCTCAGGCCCTGGTCCAGGCCGTCGATCACCTTGTCTGCTCCCAGCAGCGCCTCCTGGTGGTTCTCGTAGTTGCCTCTGTTGGGGCGGCACAAGGAAAGAAGGAGGTCCGGTCAGCTTCATACAGGCGAGTGGAGACGAGACATTTAGACGCGTACATCCATGGAGAGTTACAGTGAATGCAGGTGGCGGTCATTAGGGAGCAGGTGGGTTCTGAGGGGAATGTTGCTCAAAGGTGCCAAACCAAGGTAGGGTGTGTGAAGATTGGGAATTGAACCGGCTGGAAGACGATTAGTCTTCTTTGGCAGAATTGCTACAGAATACTTGCAGAGAAGATGCTGAATGTTTTGTAACTCCTAATGATTTCAGAATTTCAGGACAGAATAATATAACCATAATTAAAATCCTGTGAAAGATGACATGGACCTGTTTGCCTGGTGGAAACATGTATGTGTTATTATACTTACTACGGCAGGTTAACCTCATTCTGGTCAATCTGATATCCTTAGCCTCCCCTTTAGGCATCCTTGAGCATGAAGCAAAGTCCTAAATGGCTCTGTAGAGTGACTAGTCACTCTACAAAATAACATCAGTTTTAGCCATTGTGTCAACACGGCTGTGTGTTTTGGGCTCAACAGCTAAACACGTGTAACATAGGGTGAGGGTGAAGGTGAGTTTAACCTCAAAACCTGAGCTCTGGGGACCACGTTGTTGTGGGAGTGAGGTTATTGTGGGGACGTTGTCCAGAGGACATAGGTATGGGGACATAGTTGTGGTGGGGACATAGTTGCGGTGGGAACGTAGCTGAGGTGGGGGACATAGCTGAGGTGGGGGGGGTGTGGCTGAGGTGGGGGGCGTGGCTGTGGGGACTCACGAGGCGAACAGCAGGGTGCCGTCCATGAGGGAGCAGTTGTAGTTGTAGTGGATGAGGTCGTTGGCCTCGCTGGTCTCGTTGCACTTCTCCGGCTTGGAGATGATCTCCACGCTGATGTTGTCCTTGGGGTTGTGGAAGTCAATGACGTGCACGTCGAAGACCAGCACGGCCGACCCGGGGATATCCTTACCTGGGGAAAACCCCACCGCCGCCGCCACCACAAGAGACATTGTTATATTGAACCACAGACTGTCAGCCAGATGTTATGAGGGCAGTGGTGGCATCACTGTAATGACGTGGAAGTCGACGGCAAGGTGATTGCGAACATGCAGATGGAAGTACGCTGTGACTAAGAATGCAAAGGCCAAAGGCTTTTGCATTACATTCTAAAGCTTGGACTACCAAAGCCAGGAATGTTAAAGGCTAAGACTACTAAAGCTAAGAAAGTTAAGTTAAAGGCAAAGAACGCCAACACTGCTAAAGCTAACACTAATACAGTGCCATCGTGCTATAGCTAACAATAACCAAGGCAAAAGACCCTAGAACCCTAAAGCTAAGAACGCCATTGCTTACGGTCACAAACACCAAAGCTAATGCTAATGCTAACACTAATACAGTGCCATAGTGCTATAGCTAACAATAACCAAGGCAAAAGAGCCGAGAACCCTAAGGCTAAGAACGCCATTGCTTACGGTCACAAACACCAAAGCTAATGCTAATGCATGCTAATGCTAACACTAATACAGTGCCATAGTGCTATAGCTAACAATAACCAAGGCAAAAGACCCTAGAACCCTAAAGCTAAGAACACCATTGCTTACGGTCACAAACACCAAAGCAAATGCTAATGCACGCTAATGCTAACACTAATACAGTGCCATAGTGCTATAGCTAACAATAACCAAGGCAAAAGACCCTAGAACCCTAAAGCTAAGAACACCATTGCTTACGGTCACAAATACCAAAGCAAATGCTAATGCACGCTAATGCTAACACTAATACAGTGCCATAGTGCTATAGCTAACAATAACCAAGGCAAAAGACCCTAGAACCCTAAAGCTAAGAACGCCATTGCTTACAGTCACAAACACCAAAGCAAATGCTAATGCACACTAATGCTAACACTAATACAGTACCATAGTGCTATAGCTAACAATAACCAAGGCAAAAGAGCCGAGAACCCCAAGGCTAAGAACGCCATTGCTTACGGTCACAAACACCAAAGCTAATGCTAATGCATGCTAATGCTAACACTAATACAGTACCATAGTGCTATAGCTAACAATAACCAAGGCAAAAGACCTAGAACCCTCAGGCTAAGAACGCCATTGCTTACGGCCACAAACACCAAAGCTAATGCTAATGCACGCTATGAGCCTATGAGAGTCAGAGAAGACACACGGTAAACGCCCTAATGGGTCTCGTGCTCGTCCGCACTCACCTGCTCCCTGCTCGCCGTACGCCAGGTGTGGCGGGATGATGACCCTCCGGGTCTCGCCCACACACACGTCCAGGAGCCCCTGGTCCATCCCGGAGATGACGTAGCCCATGCCGATGTAGGTGTTGTAGGTGGTGTTCCTCTGGTAGCTGCCCACCCAAACAGAACAATGATCAGCGAGAGACAGACCAACAGGAGAAGCTTAAAGTCAAAGGAAAACCCACACGGTGGAGTTAAGAGAGAAGGATGTCGATTGTAGCATGACTTGCATTTTGGTTTTAGGGATAAGATTTGCATGTAAAAGGATTTGGACGTTGGACTTCAGTATTTCACACGGAGCAGTAATGAAGGGGATGGAAAGTAGCCGAATCCAGTAGGAACCAAACCAACTTCTTAAAGCCAGGGTAAGCAAACTGGATGGGCCAAAGTAAGATGGTAAGTATCCAAGCAAAACACACCCACCTTCTGGCCTCCAAACTCACTCCTCCAAAATACACGACTAGCTCGCTGGCTTTGACTTATCAAGGTTTCAACAAATTCAACAAAGGACACTTCTGAAATAAATTGCCTATCCTAGTTTTAACAGCCTGAGTCAGAGCACTGTTATCAATGTGTCTCATTCCACATCTAAACACACATCGTAATCCTGTCTAGCTCAACAGGTAGAGCGCCACTCTACTCTTCCAAACAGATCCTCAAACAGAAACTCCTGCTAGCCATCAAGACCATTTTGGTTTTGTGTAGAGTGTTTCCACGGGAGAAAAGTGTACAACGATTTGAAGGAAAAACAAAAAAAACATGTTTACCGTTGTGTAATATTTACCTAGCTCCATTTTTGTAGATTTTGTATTGAAAATGGGTTAGGGGTTTGATTCCCACCGAGGAAGACACACTTAGAAGTTTGAGTTAGATTTATTTAGATGCGTGTCATTAAGTATTAAGAGGTACAGAGAAGGGAGGGGTGAGAGCTTCTTGCCTAGGGGGTGTCCAAGGGTGGCCTACAGGAAGGTATTGGGGTTTGAACCCCCTCCATTTTGTCTGGGAGTCGACCCCCTGACCATTGGCCTATCACACCCCATACATATATAGAATATATACATGTATGGGGCGTGATAGGTCAGGGCATACCACCTAATGCACCACTATGAATACTAGCATCTATACACACTATGTATATACATGTAAAAGGTATGATGATGACCACGGTGTACCTGGTGTCAAAGGTCAGGCCATTGAGGAAGGTTCCGTTGTAGTGGTACCGCATGTAGTCCCCCACCACGGACTTGCGCGTGCACGACTCGGGCACCACCTGGTTCTCCACCGTGATGTTGTCCTTGGCGTTGTGGATGTCCACCAGCAGGATGTTGAAGATCAGGGTGGCCTGGGGTGGGACCTCCTGGCCTTTGGGGGGGGTGGAGAAGAAACACAGAGGATGTCCATGTTGGGCTTCTGATTGACAATGATCCAGTCCATTACAATTACTTATGCACTTGTAATCCTCATGTAGCATATAATATCATGAGTACTGTTCTGTTCCATGTCTTTCCTGTTTCCTTATGCACTCCTTCATGCAAAAGCATCTACTCATCACATCACCCTCTCTCTCTCTCTCTCTACCCTATGATGATGGTCTCTCTACCACCCCCCCCCCCCCCAACAATAAACCACTCAGTAGTTAGCAGCAGAATTTGTTCAAAGCAGTGCACTCAGACACATGTCATTAAGGTGCATGTAGGGGTTAGGGCATCATGGTCAAGGACGCCTACAGGTTACACCACAACAGACAGACCCAATACGCCTCCCCCCCCCTCCCCCCCCCCCCACACACACACACACACTAGAGTGCAGATCGGGCCGGAATTTTCCGTCCGAGCCCAACCTGTGTCCGATAGAACAGTAACCGAACCCGACCCGAGCCCGACAGGCATCAAGATTTTTATGTCTGAACCCGACACAGTTAGTCTATTTTTTCATACTAATGACACATTTACGTCTGTTTTCTTGAAAGCCTGCCTTTATTAAGCAACTGCAAGGCATCTGGAAATGTCAACAAACAGATGAGCGCAACATGCGCGGGTTAACGCGCGGGTAAATTAAAAATTTCAAATCGCGCAGATGTGACCGAGCCCGACCCGAACATCATTTCTAAATATTTGTCCGAACCCGACCCGTCTGGTACCGTCGGGGCTCGGGTCGGGTTATTCATCCCCTAACACACACACACACACACACACACACACACACACACACACACACACACACACACACACACACACACACACACACACACACACACACACACACACACACACACACACACACACACACACACACACACACACACACACACACACACACACACACACACAGTAGTGACCTTACCCAGTCCCTTTTCCCCGTAGCCTTTGAAGGGCGGGATGAGGATGTTGCGGACCTCTCCCACGCACATGCCCAGCAGGCCCTCGTCCAGGCCCTTGATCAGCCAGCCCTCCCCTATCAGGGAGTCGTGTGTCTGCTCGCGGGCGTAGCTGCGTGGGGGCTCATACAAGCGCAAAGTAAAACACACTTCACACACTTAGCTGGCCAACGCACCTGCGCAACACAGTACAAGACAGAGAGAGAGGAGGGTTCACTTGACGTTAGCACTTTGAAGACGAAAAAGGCACAAAGATGAGCACTGTGTAATACGTTCTTTGCATTGTTATATAGGGCTTGTATATCAGGATGTCACATCACACTGACTGCCTCCATTTTGGAGCATAGGAATGCAATAGGTTAGCAACAGTGTTTCGGTCGTTGTTAAGTCACTAATAGTGAAATAATTCATCACTACGGGGAAACGTTGTTGTTTGAGACGGACACATCGTTTCACATGGGAGACCTGGAGGGTTATTTATTTTTGACGCATCAAAAAAAAAAGAGAGTAAAAGGCCAACAAATGATCCATTCTGGTACACAAGCCCTATCAGGCTTTCTCAACATCATTGTCATCATCATCATCATAATCATCATCATCAATTTCCCAAACCGGTCCCGGAACCGAACCCAGCGCCATGGGAGCGCGAGCCGGGCCTGCGGGAGGGAGGGAGGGAGGGAGGGAGGGAGGGAGGGAGGGAGGGAGCGAGCGAGCGTTCACCTGGAGTCAAACAGCGTGCCGTCCAGCAGGGTGCCGTTGAAGTGGTAGCGGGCGAAGTCGGTGCGCATCACCGAGCGCCTGCAGTCCTTGGGGGTGGAGATGGTCTTGGTGACCACCAGGTCGCCGCTGTTCCACAGGTCCAGCAGGTGGAGGTCAAACACCAGCGTGGCGTCAGGAGGGACCACGTCGCCTGGGGAGGACACAGAAGAACACAACAATGTTTTTTTTTGCATCCCATCCTAGAGGCCGCTAAATGGGAGAAAGGCTACAAACAAAGGGAGCTGAGGTGCAGTGTGTAGTATTTAGTGGCATCTGGTGGAACGGACATGGCCAGAAATGGCATATACTCATTTGCATGTTATATGTATGTTAGTTAATAGTTCATACAATAAATTAATATGTATGGTTAATTTTTTGTATAATCCCACGAAAATGAGAATTGTGTCTTCATTACCTTAGAATGAGCCCTTTAGATCTACACAGGGAGCATTTTTCTTATTTAATCATAATCGCTTACTTGAAAGTTATGACCTATAGTTTCACCAACTAAATACCTAAATACAATACATAAATCCTCATCACTTGACCTTTGGTACTCGATGCTGTCGTAGAATCGTTGTGGAAGTACCGAATGGATCAAAACGGGCCACCGTAGCGGTTTCTACCCCGTCGGAAAGGGAAGGGGGGGGGCCCAAAGGTGGGGGCATTCAGTAGGCTGCAATGTGCAACCTCACCGCTAGATGCCACTGAATAAAATACCATTTCAGTATCTGCTTATTATTATGACATAATAAACTGTTTCTGCGAACTTTACGTGACTTGTTGTGCTGTTTTATCAGGTCGGGAAACGTGAGTCAAATAGATTTTATTCTCAAAAAGGGATAAAATAGAATACAATACATCCTTCATACGTCACCGTTAAACTTAAAGACTTCCCTCGTGTTTGCTATAAATAGCTTTTTTTGTACTAATTGTTTAATTTAATGGCATTATATGTTGGGGAGAAAGACGAACGATGAAGGGGTGACCCTTAGGACTCGGTTACCTGCACCGGCACTACCGTAGGCCAGGTGTGGGGGTACGGTGAATTTCCTGCGTTCGTTGATGCACATGCCCACGATGCCCTTCTCGATGCCTGCGATCAGACGGCCTTCCCCGATCAGTCCCACCTTGGGCACTCCTTTCTGATGGCTGTGAAAGTTGCAGGAAATGAATATTAACTAAATGGATCTCTTGTGTAGCACTTACGTATACATAAGAGCACCCCAGCCCTCCCTCCTCCAATTCCCCCCAACCCATTTAAAAGGAAAAAAAAATTGGTGTCTTTGAGTGCCACATATGCAAACCATGCCCGCAGGCAACACGTTTTCAATACAGCGTTCAAAGGGCCAGGAATTGTCATGCACTCAAAAACGCAGCACGTCTATCATCCCTCGCCCATCGCGTCCTGCGTGGTAGCGTAAACTTTCTGGGAATGGGCCTAAGATAAGATTAAGATGCACTTCCTTGACACACCATGAACAGGCTAGGGCCCCCGTGTGGCACACACACACACACAGCACGTCGCCTTACCTCGAGTCGAAGGTCTTCCCGTCGAGAAGAGTCACGTTGTAGTGATAACGCACATAATCTCCGCTTTTCACTTCGCGGGGACACGTCGTGGGGATGGAGTAGCGATCCACGACCACGTCTCCTACGGGACTGGGGTTGCACTCCACGCGAAACAGCGCGTTGAGCACGAATAGCGAAACGCACACGGCAAACATGGTTGAAACAAACAAACAAAAATACAAACCGAATTCAAACCCCCCCCAAAAAAACCCCGAGTCGACTTAAAGTTAGGTTAACGCGTTTCGTGTTGCATGGAGGGTGGTTCCTGGGGGTAGCAGCAGTGCAGGATAAGCACGCAGGCAGCCAGGGGGGGAGTAGACTGCAGACTGGGCAGGAGGAGATGTGCGTCGGGGCTGAAGTGGGCTGGAATGTTGTAGACGTGGACAATCTGCTGGATGATGCCGAGTGTCGGAAAGCGTCGTCGCCACTGCGCTCACTGCAAATGTGGCGTTTAGCGGCAGTGAGGAGTCCGCCTGCCGCTCCGACCTCCTCCTCCTCGGCAAACAGACACGCTTGTTTGGACAGCTTTGGTTTTGTTCTTTGGTTTTGTTATTTGGTTTTTAACGCGACATCTGCCCGAGGCCGCTCACATTTAGACGATTAGCGCTCTCACTTCCTATCGTGATGTTTGAGCTTCGGTAGGGTGGGGGAGAAGTGAAGTCAGGTCAAGGGAAGTCAACAAAGCAGGGTTTCATTCCCAAGTGGAAAGAGTTTGACTTAGATCTGTGGGCCATTCATGAGATAACTGCGACTTTGAGATGCATTCCGGTAGGCTACTACACAAGAAGGCCCAATACGCTACCCGTCCGTATACGTTCACTAAAGTGAAAGAATTATTTTAGTTTCTCCGATAGACAAACGTTGACTAAACATCTGTGACAGATGAGGTACTCCTTTTTGCGGATTGGTTATGCCACATAGGCATAAACAACCCACCAAAAAAAAAACATTTGCCAGGTTTGACAGCTATAATAAACCAGGCATTTTGGATTTTGATTTGATTTGTATTTTATTTTTATGTTACTTCTGCACATTCTCATTAAACTCAGTAATTTATGTCAATGGTGTAATTTCAGATTCACAATCAGTAATTTGTTCTAGAGTTAGTCCATATTATGTAGGTCAGACAAAAATAAAACCAGAAAATATGATTCCGGTTAAAACTACATAAAGGCGTCCTTGTTCGTTTCATTTTATTTTAAGCACAATGTTTAAATAGAATTAAATAAACAAATGTACGTTTCTTTACAACCGTAATTACATTTGTCTAGTCTTTGCTCATTTGAACATTAGAGCTCATTTCATGAATCCATGTATTAACATTTAGACAATACAAATAGATTAGTTTGGGAATACCATCATGACAGCTTAGGTGTAGTTGTGACACTATTTGTAAATGGACTTGAGTTCACCGGTTTGAGAAGGCTGTGCTTTCTATTAGCTAAGGAAGATAGAGTGGTTATAGAAAAGGTGCACAATGTTCTGTGAGATTGCGTTACCTTGGTCACATATGTTAAATCTGTATTCAGTTCATTCTTCCATCTCTTCTGCGTCGGAAAACCAGAATGACAGCGGTATATAATTCAGACAGGTCTACCTCTGTACAAATAGGGAAAATGTTAGCATCGTTTACAGTAGATTCTAGGCTGTTCCCAAGTCACTTAAGTGCTATTTGTGTTGTGTGAGCAATGTTATTGCTAGCTTCGACAGAGAACATCCTACCACTATATATTTACAAATAAACTGTATGCCGAAATATCCAGAGAAAGCATGGACAAAGTATTTGGACATTTGCTTTGGGAAACTTGATGTGGAAAAGAAAAACGAAAAAGCACAGGCAGTAATTCCAAGTGTCCAGATACCACCGACAGTGGTATCAGTATCGGCTTCAAGACAGGACTGTCGGTCCAGCTCCACCCTGGTTTATTAATGACCTTCTGTTTAAAATAACTGATGTAGTTATTTTTTGGGATGTACCATGGTGGCTTTTACAAAAACAAGACAATCAATTATAAAAAAAAAAACGATTGAGTTAAGTTGTTAAGACTGTTAAGTTGTTTTTCAACTCTGTAGCACCTTTCCAATGGCAATGCAATAGCCGTACACAGCCACCAGAACACACATACATACCACTTTGAGCCAGTATCCCAATACTGACCATCAAGCCATGGGGATATTTGGCTTGAGAAATGGCAATTGTTAATTTAAAGTGATCCTTATTCTACAAGCTTGATGCATGTTTTTAAAAATAATAGGACTATTTTAGTATATAGGGTGGAGAAATATTGATTAAATGTAATTAAAACAATTAGTAAATATAATATTTTACTGTAGAATAATCAGCTATAGGAGTGATTCAACATCTAGTGTTCATTTACACATTTACTGCAGCATTTGAAGCTTGAATTACATATATGTATGTAGTGTATATATTGTATACATATACTTAGCTTGGATATATACCGGTACTGCACACTGGTGCTGGAAGGCATTCTGTGTGTGTGTGTGTGTGTGTGTGTGTGTGTGTGTGTGTGTGCGTGTGCAAAAGTCAACCTAGCCAAAATAATTGTCACGCTTGCCAAGAGAGTTGTCAATCAAGCAGAAGGAATGCTCAACGCTAAACCATTTCCTGAAAAACGATGCCGCAAATGTCCAAGTCAATTCCTTACAGGTCTATAAGTATACATTCATTAGTGCATTAGATATTAATGTATATATGTAATACATGAAGAACTGATGGTCGTGTATCAAACAGTGCATACTGTATCAATGAATACCTAGTTGGACAAGCTAACGTGTCTGACTGAATGCTGATCATCTAGTGTGTTTCTAAAGGCATAGGGAGTCTAACAAGAGCTGGCAGGGCAGGAACAAGACACATTGTGTCTGTGTTTCAAACATACTGAGCACTCAGTGGTAAGACACGCTCACGTTCCACGTGTGATTTGAGGAAACAAAAACACACCCGCTGAAGAGTACAAAAGGCAGTTAATAGACACATACTGACGATGGTGGATAAAGGGATAATGGAATAAAGATGTTTCCCTGATAGACAGCATCAAACCGGAATGTGTTGTTCAGCCTTCCACATGCACTGAAAGTTAGGTTTTAACAGAGAGGGACAGTTATGACAGTTAATGATATTCTGACTGACAATATTCTGTGTTGGAAATAAGAGAGGTGGGAGGACTTGTAATGTAAACCAAGGTAAGGTAAGGTTAAAGTAAAGTAAAGTCAATGTTTAGGTGAGATTTTATCGTTGCATTTTAAGGTGGGGTTAAAGTTAAGATCAGGTAAAATTAAAGTTAAGGTAAGGTTAAGGGTCGACGTGAGGATAAGAGTCAGGGCCATCAAAGGTGAGGTTGTGGAAGTCAGTGGAAGACGTGTTTGACTGAGGAGAGATTCCTCAGAGAGACGGATCACAGGTGGAGAACAGGCGGAGAGGAGAACAGGTGAACGGACAGATCAGCCTCCCCCAGATCTGAAGGAAACGACAAGGAGGGGGGAAAAATGTAGAAAGGTTAGGAACGTTCAGAAAGGTTAAAACCAGGCGTTTGAGACAGGCATCTCACGAAATGACGAAACATTATTAAAATAAACCAAAACACTTGAAAGCCTTGCCCTTCTTTATTTATACTTATGTCAACCGATTACAAATAACAAACTCAAAACATGACTACAGTTATATATAAAAGGTCAATACAGTACCTATCAATCAATACCAATACAGAGATTTGGAATTCGGAGCACAAAATCCACCACTGAGTTAAAATCGATCGACAAGTCAGCGTCTACTCTAACATCAATCCACGTGCTTCAAGTGCTTCAAAAAAACATATTGCGTACAAATAGGTAAAGAATATACCGTGTTTGTTACTGTTTGTATGTATGTATGTATGTATGTATGTATGTATGTATGTATACAGTATGTATGTATACAGTATGTATGTATGTATGTATGTATGTATATATGTGGACAAAACTACATAAGAAATTCAATGAGCAAGCATAATGTAGGTAGATCCTGTCTAGAGAGAGAGAGAGCATGGTTCTATGGGTTGAGGGTTTGATTCCTACTGGGGTCCCATCAGGCAGTGTAAGACGCCTTGGTGGTGCGTGTTTGTTGTATGAGGTGTGATGTGTAATGGGAGGATGGATGTGTAATGGGTGGATGGATGTGTAATGGGTGGATGGATGTGGATGGATGTGTCATGGGAGGATGGATGTGGATGGATGTGTCATGGGAGGATGGATGTGGATGGATGTGTCATGGTTGTGTAGGTCTGTAGACGCCAGGTGTTCAGAACGGTTAATGCCGAGTCGGCACATACCTTCCCCTGCGGATGTTCCTGGTTCCCCAAGGAAGGGCGGGGGCAGGGGCGGAACCGGAGACGGGGAACACGGGGATGGACAGGACCAAAGAGTTCAAAGTTAGAATTGGCGGCCATTTTGGCCGTCTGGCATCGCGGCACAGCTAAACACGTTTTAAGATTACACGTAAGATCGCACTCGAGTACATCAATGTGAAGATTAGCGTGCGTCTTTTCTGAAGGAAGCTAGGACAACAAACGCTACATGTTCAGAAGAGGACGACGACGTCTTTGGACAGAAGATCTACAGCCAAGCCATACAAAAGAGCAGGTGGACCGGACTAAGACATCACAGGAGAACTCATTCACTGTTGGCAATAAATGGAATAATAGAAACACTTGAATATAATATTCTATTCTACGAATCACCCTATAATGTCAGGGACAAATTAATTGTCCTCAAATTAAGTAAGACAAGCTTAAATCAAAACAAACACTGGTATCTAAAAGCCTTCCGACTCCAATTGCCCCAATTCTAGTCCATTATGTAAAGGGTCAAATGTATTGGGTCCCAACTGAACAGACCGGCAGTATTAACAACCAGGGACAGTGTAAGGGATACACAGTAACTCAGAACCAGAGATACTACAGACATCATTGTTAGTTATTATTACACAGCCTTTGTTGAATACTCGATTCTGATTGGTCAATTCTGGCATTCTATGGTCTGTCATGTCTGACTGCTGCTATGAATAACAGGCGGTTGCTATGGACACAGTTTTGTAACCGTAGCAACCAACAGACATTTTTTTCATGCAGGGGCAATAAAATATTTTTTTTCTATCAACAAAATAATGTTTGTCGTTACAATGATTGATTTCATTAGACTTGACACGAGCGTGCCGATCTTATTAAAGAGACAGTGGTGCTGAGTTCATTAAAGAGACAGTGGTCTTACTTGAAGCCCCAGCCGGTGCCCCCCAGGACGATGGCCCCCACCAGGATGGCCCCCGCGATGGAGCCGATGATGATGTTGGTACCACTGGGCCCTGCGCGACCAGAGGAGGATTCAGAATTGAGTGCGGATCGGGCGGGAATTTTCTGTCCGAGCCCGGCCCGCGTCCGACAGAACAGTAACCGAACCCGACCCGAGCCCGTCAGGCATCAAGCTTTTATGTCCGAACCTGACACAGTTAAAGTCTATTTTTTTCATACTAACGACACATTTATTTCTGTTTATGAAAGCCTTCCTTTATTAAACAACTGCAAGGCATTTGGAAATGTCAACAAACAGATAAGCGCAACATGCGCAGGTTAACACGTGGGTAAATTTAACATTTCAATTTGTGCAGATGTGACCGAGCCCGACCCGAACCTGAGCATAATTTCTAAGTATTCGTATCCGTCCTAGCCTGGCTGACGCGTCCACATCTCGATGAGATGGGAACTAGGTGTGCATTTTCTCGTATTTGAGGCGTGATTTACGAATGCCTAGAGCCGTTTATTGGGCGCTACGAATGTCTATCAAATGGCGTCTGGTTCTTCACATGCTGCTTTGCGCGCGATTCAAATAGGTCGTGCATAGACGTCGTCATCGTATTGCTGCCCCCCCCCGTTCTGTGATTGGTTCCCTAACTCAGGGGAAAATAAGGGCGATGGTTTCCAGGCTGTCTTTGCAGTGAGAATGAAATCGCGCGCAAAGCAGCATGGGAATTCCCAGGCTATATCCGTCCTCTAATTCGGAACCACACCGTGGCTTCAATGTCACTCTGCACAATGGCGGCCTCTGGTGGCCACTGCTCTCTGGCCCCACTGCAGTCACAGAAACACTAAGCAGGCTTGTGGATTGCTGCTGTTATTCTGTTGTTGACTGGCATTGGTTTGAGCTGAAGCAGAAAGTGAAACCTAACATAGTATTATAGTACTATGTACAATAGTACAATTTAGTGTGTATATCTTTATTAACAAGGGCGGGACAGTGTAGTGTTTGACTTCCGCAGCGGTTCCGCTGAAGGTTCTGGGTTCGAACCCCCCGTGTCCCCAATCCTGGGGTTATTTGCCCCACCTACTCATTAAGAACATCTGTATCTGAATTCAACTCAGCAGATTGTCAACGCTTTGGTTGAAAGTGTCTCTGGTAAGTGAATAAATAAACTTGTCAGTGGAAAATGCAGATAATGAAGATGTTCAGTTTTTGCGCAAGTGACGCGCAAATTAGATTTTAATGAATTCGATAAAACAACGATGATTCCCTTCACCAGTGTTGATTGACCAGGCGAGGGGCGTCGCCCATTCTGACTTGTGAACCAATCAGAGACTTCCCAGACAAAAGAGCTTGACATATCACAGATTTAAAGGAAAGTTATAAAAGCTATTCTACTATTTTACTAATGGGGGGATACGCTGTTCATACCTCCTTACATATGTGATCAGAATGTAGAATATACTGTACAACATAATCTGTTATCTGTGAGATCGGGTTTGTCCTGCTCCACATCTACATGGTGGCCTGTTGGAAACAGCGCCCCCTGAAGGCGGGAGGAGGGCGCAGTACCTCTGTATGCCTCCGGGCTCTCCATGGGGGTGGGCAGCAGGACCGGGTCGAACATGCTGCAGTCCTTCCCCGTGTAGTCCACATCACAGATGCACTTCAGCTCGTTACTGCACGTCTGGAGACAGGGAGGCAGAACACAGGGCCGGGGTTTGATGTCAGTTAAAGGTGCAGAGGGTAATATTCAAGAGCTGTCAGAGTTTTTTTTAAATACCACAGCTGTCCGTCAGCTATAAGTGAGTGAATGATTGATTTGATTTTAAGAGCATCTCTGCAGTGATTGCTTTGGAGAACCCCAAATAATAACTTAAATAGTTACCCTAGGCAGATTGGACTGATTATAAGATATTATGTACTTGATTCCTAGACAGGAAATCAGGGAATGAGTGGTTAGGGTGTTCGATATCCAATGTTCTCAGTCTAACCTCTAGGCATCCTCTCGCAAAAGGGCCAATGCTAAAAACAGCTGAGTTTAAGTGTGAAGTGATTGTAGTTGCTATGGATTGATCCTGGTCAAAATCTCAACGTAAATGCACAAAGTTGTAAAAATGTAGAAGACGATAACGAAACAAACGTGTACTCAAATTTAACCCGCATTTAACATTTAACCCTCTAGGGGTTAAATGCATTCTTTTGCACAAGATACCTGCTATTGGCCATTTTGATTTATCAGGTAACAATCAAACATTCTGGCAGCACCCAACATTCCGGCTTGTGCAAGAGAGCGAGTGATAGGCTGAACAGTAAAGTAGCCCTGCCCATATTTCACAAGAAAGTGCCTACCCCCTTTTTTGATACTGTGTGGTGACTAGCTCAAATGGGCAGGGGGGGGGGGGGGGGTCCTTTAATGACATTTATAAAAATTAAACATTGTGGTAAATCACTACCACATAAATTGAGAGAAATTAAAGACATATTTACATTACCGTGTTTAAGTTAAACTGGTTTCTGTAAACTAAAACAGCCGCTCTTTCCAGACTGATAAAGCAATTCGAGTCCCGAGCTTGAAACTGGTTTCGACATTCCGCCGCAAAAACTTCACGTGAAACCCGAAAAAAAACCCAAAGCAGACTACACAGGCCTGGACGCCATGGCAACGCACCCCGTGGTGGGAGCAGGTCCGGGGGAAGGAGGAGGTGGGCGAGGAGGAGCCGGGGCACATGGAGAGGTTGAAGGTGTTGACGGCCAGGCAGTGGCGGTTCAGACACATCATGTTGGGCCCGCACGGCGTCCCGTCCTCCACGTAGCCCAAGTCCACCCCGTCCTCCAGTACTGCGTGGCCCCCACTGTGTGGGGGGGGGGGGGGGGCAGAAGGTCAGAAGGTCAGAAGGTCAGAAGGTCAGAAGGTCAGAAGGTCAGAGTCATCACCAGTGAAGCACGGGTAAGGGGAAAAGAGAGGAAGAGGGCCTGGTTGTTTTAGGTCAGGGGGTCGTTGGGGTCGTAGCACAGGGGATTGGGAGTGGAAACACTTTACATGTATCATGTGTTAATATTTATATATATTACTCCACAGGTGGGTTATGGCAGGACACTTTCTGGAACCCCTGTGTTGGAAGGGCTTTGAAGGTGGGAGTGGGGTTAACGCATGTGAAAAGGGTAAAGATACAGATGTGATTCAGATGTGGGATGTGATTCATCAGTAGACGCGCACACACACACACACACACACACACACACACACACACACAGCTGGTCCTCAAACCCACGGCAACTGGGATTTTGTACATGCATAAATGTTTTCACACACCCCTACTAAGAATGGCCTTGATCGAGCCATACTTAATATCCTCTGTCAGTTCCCCAATTTTAGAGGATTCCTCTATTGATTAATAATGTCTGGATCTGCAACGTGCCCTGTAGCACATGCCATGCCATGCTTTCACCCACCGAGTAGACCAACAGCACCCAGTGTAAGGTCAGGTTTAGCTCCAGGGGAAGGTTGGAGGAATTTGACATCCCGTATCATTCATCTAGTTCCTTCTTGCCTCGCACATGTTCAGACTTGTCCTCGCTCACTTTTGCCGTCTATCCGTCTCTCTCTTCCTTTCATCCTCCTGTCTTGGTGACCCTGTGACCCTTTGCATGTTTATCTCCGTCTCATTTTATCTGCAGTAAAGTGCTGACTGGTGGGACGGCGGCGGTGTTTTGAGGACCAAGCCTCGTGCAGTGCACGTCTGTAACAGATGTGGAGTGAGTGGCCTCCGACCAACTCAACTCCGGCTCAAATCAACGTTGGCTCGATCAACACTAGAGGAATGTGTCATCGGCCTGTCAGCGCCGCAGCTCGTTTCAGGACATGGCTCCACGCACACATTCAAACACAGTGCGATAATAAGGCACACATCCACCATCCCCCCACATCTAACACATCTAAATGTAGAGGAGGCCAGACGATTGGTTGATGAAATAGGTGACTTTATCATTTTAGATTTTTTGATCTTTGCTCTGAAAATTGATGATTGTTTATTCTTTATATTTATTTATATTATATATATTCTTTATATATACTTATATCATGTTCATGTTTCATGCTTAAATGGCATTCAGAAAAAAAACATTTTCTATTTTGTCAATTAAATATTTATCTTGGCTCATATATCTAATTTCAGGAATATCTACAGTATGTATGTTCATCCAACAGTTAAAAGGAAAAAAGTTAAAAAGTTAAAAGTGGACAAAGTGTAGCTTGGGAAGTTTTCCCATATCTTGAGGAACAATTCACTCACGCATTGTTGCCACTGCTACACGCAAGTCTGTACACAACCTTCGCTGTCGAGCTGGCGAATGGACTCCTTTGAATCACGCCACTGCGCGACCACTACATGATGATGAGCTAACATCCTCTGACAGCTGTGAAACGGAGCCATGTGGCCCGTCAGCCTCTCACCACGGAGGCCAGCGAGAGGGTCACCGTCTTACCGGCAGTCCATGTAGCGGTTCTGGTGGTAGATGGTCAGGCTGGTGAGTTCCCCCTGCTGCTCCCCGAAGCGGGGCCGCGAGGTCAGGTTGGTGCACATCAGGAAGCCACACAGAACATCTCTGATGGGACACACACACAGAGAGAGAGAGAGAGAGGTAGAGAGAGAGAGAGAGAGAGAGAGAGAGAGAGAGAGAGAGAGAGAGAGAGAGAGAGAGAGACATGGAGAAAGAGAGAGAGAGAGACATGGAGAAAGAGAGAGAGAGAGAGAGAGAGAGAGAGAGAGAGAGAGAGAGAGAGACATGGAGAGAGACAGGGAGAGCGAGAGAGCAAGCAAGAGAGGGAGGGATAGAGAGGGAGAGAGAGAAAGAGAGACAGGGAGAGAGAGGGAGAAAGAGAAAGACAGAGAGGTAGAGAGACATGGAGAGCGAGAGAGCACGCAAGAGAGGGAGAGAGAAAAAAAAGAAAGAGAGACAGGGAGAGCGAGAGAGCATGCAAGAGAGGGAGGTAGAGAGACATGGAGAAAGAGACAGGGAGAGCGAGAGAGCAAGCAAGAGAGGGAGGGAGAGAGAGAAAGAGAGAGACAGGGAGAGAGAGGGAGAAAGAGAAAGACAGAGAGGTAGAGAGACATGGAGAGCGAGAGAGCACGCAAGAGAGGGAGAGAGAGAAAAAAAGAGAGACAGGGAGAGCGAGAAAGCACGCAAGAGAGAGGGAGAGAGAGGGAGAAAGAGAAAGACAGAGAGGTAGAGAGACATGGAGAGCACGCAAGAGAGGAAGAGAGAGAAAGAGAGAGACAGGGAGAGCAAGAGAGCATGCAAGAGAGAGAGGTAGAGACATGGAGGAAGAGACAGGGAGAGCGAGAGAGCACGCAAGAGAGGGAGAGAGAGAAAAAGTGTTTTACTGAAAAGATTGACCACCAAAAACCACCCAATGTGTTGGAAGACATGCAGACCCTCCAATATTAACATGATTTCACCCAGAACACGTCACTTCAACATTTTTAAACTTCTGAGCTTTTGAGCAGTATGTTCCACTAAATCCATGAGGGTATTTCTGACACATGTACTTATTGTAAGTCGCTTTGGACAAAAGCGTCTGCTGAATGCCCTAAATGGACATAAGTGTAAATGTATACTATTATTATTATTTTTTTATTATTATTTTTGTGAAGCGTCTTTGAGTACCAAGAAAAGCGCTATATAAAACCTAGGTATTATTATTATTATTATTATTATTATTATTAATATATGATACAGGAGGGTATAAGGATCAATAAAAACTATGGAACATTACTCGTACAATTACCCCTGTGTTAGGGCCTTCTTTTTATAAGATTGACTGGAGCCTTCTCCAGCCATCTCACTTCCTCACCCCCCGCCTCCCCCCTCCTCCCCCCCAGGACAGGCTGCTGGCTGTCCAGTCCTCCACCTTGTTTGCGTCACCAGACGTTGTGGCCCAGCGTGACTCACTGTTTCTGGCAGGGCAGCCAGCCGTGGCCACTGGGGTCCGGTCCACAGTTGCCCTTCTCTGAGCCGTCCACGTTGAACTTCTCGTAGCAGGCCCGGTCCGCCGAGCCTGCAGGGGAACGGGACGACTCGGGTTGAGTGGGAGTTGAGTGGGAGTCAAGGGATTAACCGTTAGTGGGGGGTGGGGGGGGGGGGGGATGGATGATTGGGGCGGCAGTAGCTCAGTGGGTAGAGCGGGTGGACAGAGCGGGTCGTCCACTAACCGTAGGGTCGGCGGTTCAATCCCCTTGATCCCCCCCCTCCTCCTCCAACTGTCCACATATCGAACCCCACACATGTACTGATTGTAAGTCGCTTTGGACCAAAGCGTCTGCTAAATGCCCCCTTTACCCTTTATGATTGGTAGATGAAGATGCATGAGATGGTGGGAGAATTGGCACTTACTCGTTATTAGTTTTCTTGCGCCATTTAATGAAAAATTGTACATGTTCCTATGTATGTGACCCATGCAGGGGTGTAATTATTATGTATTATTGTATGTAATTATTGAAAAAGACCTCTATGGATGACATCATTCATGACAGAAAATAACAACCCTGTTGATGACTTATTCACCAAGAAGCCATATTGGTGAGCTGGGGGCGGATAAGCCTTCTAGAACCCTCTAGGCCCCCTAATGCGTTCTCATTTGTTCCACATTCTATTCACCCAGCCAGGTAGCACTCAGTATGCATTTCGATTGAGTGGTTGGTGGTTTCCCCACCCCTACGAACAATACGGTTGCTAGGTGAATGTGCTAGGAGGAGTGTGTGGTTGACGGCTGGTTTAAGCAGCCCGGGTGATGGCTGCTGATAAAGCTAGCCATCACCACACACACTCGAAAAAATCTCTGACATGTCAACAAACCATAAAGCGGTGTGTTACATCTACCGTTGTCCTGTGTGTCGGAGGAGCCCGTGGCAGGGCCCCTGCTACAGTGCATGAGGTGAATCGAGCCGAAAATGGGTATGTGGGTTAGGGTGTGTCAACCCTAATCACATTAGGGTGATTAGGGTGACACGGGGCACTTGGCACCCTGAGGACAGAATATGTTTTTCTATTTTGTTCCATCCGACTGAGCGATGTCTGGTGTGAGCCCAGAGGTCTGAGGGAGTGAATTAACTGAGTGATGTCTGGTGTGAGCCCAGAGGTCTGAAGGAGTGAATGAACTGAGCGATGTCTGGTGTGAGCCCAGAGGTCTGAGGGAGTGAATGAACTGAGTGATGTCTGGTGTGAGCCCAGAGGTCTGAAGGAGTGAATGCACTGAGTGATGTCTGGTGTGAGCCCAGAGGTCTGAGGGAGTGAATGAACTGAGCGATGTCTGGTGTGAGCCCAGAGGTCTGAAGGAGTGAATGAACTGAGCGATGTCTGGTGTGAGCCCAGAGGTCTGAAGGAGTGAATGAACTGAGCGATGTCTGGTGTGAGCCCAGAGGTCTGAGGGAGTGAATGAACTGAGTGATGTCTGGTGTGAGCCCAGAGGTCTGAAGGAGTGAATGAACTGAGTGATGTCTGGTGTGAGCCCAGAGGTCTGAGGGAGTGAATGAACTGAGCGATGTCTGGTGTGAGCCCAGAGGTCTGAAGGAGTGAATGAACCGGGTGATGTCTGGTGTGAGCCCAGAGGTCTGAGGGAGTGAATGAACCGGGTGATGTGTGTCTGAAGGCAGGACTGTTAACCTACTGTAGCCCCACAGGGTCCGACACTGTCCATCTCTGGTCTTACAGCGGCCGCCATAGCAACGCCCCTGAGGGGGGGGGGGGGGGGGGGGGGGGGGGCACGAGACACAAGATGGGGATCAATGCAGAACATGTCATTCATGGATATATTCAAAGAGGAACATGAAAGTATTAAAGCTGTTACAGCAGTGCTAAAGGATAAAGTCTTGCCAAACTGTTAACATGGTTTGTACTTTGTTGCTTCACAAATAGAGGTGGTGCACAGCAGATTATCAGTTTACGCAAATTCCTAGCAAGCTTATTCTGTTCTGCACAACAATCTGCATTGTTAGCATCAGGCCACACAGGAGTACTTCAATTCAATCCAAAAAATATGTGTTTTGGGGTGTAAAACATTAGTATAACGACGCAAACACGAGTGCAGTGGAATGAGGACATACCTGGCCGGTCTCACATGTGTATCCATCCAGCTTGTGGACATTATGGGGACACTGTGAGAGAAATGTACATCATTTGGATATGCAATGATAATTACTTTAAAGGTTCAGTGCAGATACATGCTCAAATAAGGAACAACAATGATCCTTTCTTCCTGTTCATTCGGTGTGCCGCGGTACTGTAGTTGTCTCATTCATTTGTATGACACAACAACAGAGTGTGTAATAGAGGATGGATTCCCGAGCCCCACGGGACCTGTAGGTACCCGACGGGCTGGGTCGGGTTCGGACAAATATTTAGAAATTAAGCTTGGGTTCGGTCAGATCTGCGCGATTTGAAAATTTTAATTTATCCGCACGTTAACCCACGCATGTTGCGCTCATCTGCTTGTTGACATTTCCAAATGCCTTGGAGTTGTTTAATGAGGGCGGGCTTGACGTAAATGTGTCATTAGTATGAAAAAAAAAAAGACTAACTGTGTCGGGTTCGGACATAAAAAGCTTGATGCCTGTCGGGCTCGGGTCGGGTTCGGTTACTGTTCTGTCGGACGAGGCCCGGGATCGGACAGAAACTTCCGGCCCGATCCGCACTCTAGTGTGGTAACAGTGGGTGTAGTATTCTCGCATTGAAACTATTTAGTTTCCAATCTAAAAATAGCAATTTCTATCTTGAGATACGAAACATAACCTGCAAAGCAAAAAAAAGGGACTTGATTTCAAATATCAGTTTCTATGATCTCCACCCCACAGCCTCCACCACTGACCAGCTGGAGTCAGCAGCGTTCCACCTGTTCACTCATACACCAGTGTGTTTAACCTCAGGAGACACCGGATGTAAAGAGCGTTTAGCAGTTCATCTGTGAACACCGGAGCGTCTCTCACCTGGCTGGAGTCCCCCGTGCAGCTCTCGGGGATGTCACAGTCACCCACGGCCTCGCGACAGGTCGACCCCCTCAGCTCATACTGAACACACAGCGGGGAACGGGGGAGGGAGGAGGGAGGGGGGGGGGGGGAGAGAGGAGAGAGGGAGGGAAAGAGCAGAGAGCAGAGAGAGGAAAGAGATGGAAGGGGAGAATGGAAGGGGAGAGAGGGACAGAGAGGAGAGGAGTGAAGGAAAGAAAAGCGGAGAGAGGGAAAGAGATGAGAGAGGGAAAGGCAAGAGAGGAGATCAGAGATAAGGAAGGGGGGGAGAAGAGGAGAGGATGATGATAGAGAAATAGAGAGAGAGAGAGAGAGAGAGAGAGAGAGAGAGAGAGAGAGAGAGAGAGAGAGAGAGAAGCATTCTGATATTTAGGTGTTCTCTAGGTGTGCATACACTATCACATAGCCATACAAAAATTTGTTGTTTGCTGCTTTAAATGAAAATGGCTAATTCAATCAAAGTACATCATAACAATAGAAAAGTAAATGAAAGAAACGCAACCCCAAGTCAGCTATAAGTGACCCATGCTGCTGCCCCTGGGGATACCCGAGGCCTCGGGTTGTGTTCCTACCCTGCAGTCTCTGCAGCAGAGGCCGTTGCTGCACATCGCATCGTGGGTAAGGGTGCACTTCTTGCAGCAGGCCCCGCCACTCCGGGAGCACTCCTGTGGGAGGGAAAACACCCCAGGGTGCCTCACAGGTCACACACTCTGCACACTCTTAACACTCGGCTGTTCGATGGCTCCTGACTCCAGCTCAGCAACCAGGCTGAACCCGCTGAATCAGCCCGGTCTCAGTGAGTCTCGGTGAGTCTCGTGTTTCACCAGTAAGACTCACGTTGGAATGCCTGTTTTCGTCATCTGGGATGTGAAAACATCAGATATCCGGAAAGTAAAGATGTGCGTCCTGCTCATAGTTCAGTTAATAACATCCCAGTGCATTGTACTACTGTGATGAAGCTTTACAACATGTTTTAATGTTATAATGGACGTCAACTGATGGCCAACTGCCCAGTTACGGACCGCGTCGACACCGTGAGAGGAGATGAGATGACGAAAATCCTGGCGCATTTTCATCCAAAGACAATGTAAACAATTGAGCTGGGGTCTTAATAAACCGGCCGAATCCTTTAAGCTGATGTATAGGGTTCCAGAGGTATGTATGGGGTTCTAGATGTATGGGGAAGCAGTAGCTCAGTGGGTAGAGCAGGTGGACA
The DNA here is from genome assembly GCA_036785325.1 of Urophycis tenuis. NCBI lineage: Eukaryota > Metazoa > Chordata > Actinopteri > Gadiformes > Phycidae > Urophycis > Urophycis tenuis. The sequence continues at coordinate 963,712 of JAXIVH010000027.1, forward strand.
GAGCGGGTCGTCCACTAACCGTAGGGTCGGCGGTTCGATCCCCTTGATCCCCCTCCTCCAACTGTCCCCACAAAAATGTGCTGATTGTAAGTTGCTTTGCTCAAAAGTGTCTGCTGAATCCCCCCTTTACCCTTTTATGTATGACTGCATAGTTTGTTAATGATTCTAAGGAATATAAGGTGACTACGATGTCCTTTCGTGCACAAGGTACTATGAGGGCGGGACTATGTCATTCTTAACCAATAGCACTGAACCACGGTAACTACGCCAACACATGGTTGGTCGCTGGTCGTGGGGTCCTACTCACCAAGTAGGATCCACAGTCACACTCCTCCCCCACCTCCACGAAGCCATTCCCACATTCCGAGGCGTCCAGCAGCTACAACACACACAACCACAGGAGACCCCCCCACTGTTGATCACACACCATCATGGCCGTGACAGAGCACCATGACTGCAGAGTAACATCGGACCAGAACATGACATGATGATCGCCAAGATTATAAACATGACGATGACAATGATGATAACTTGACAATAACCATAATGGGACATGCCCATACCATAAAATTGCATTACAATAACATGGCCATGACATAATACAACATGACAATTATGCATAACCATGAAGATACAATTAAAAATAACGAATATAATAATAACATAAAATGACGACACCATAACAATTACATAACATGATGATAACAGCCTGGGAGGAAGCAGGAAGCACTCAACACAGCTCTAGCTGAA